>MJUU01007508.1:0-33595 GCA_002080025.1 Modiolus philippinarum | reverse complement strand
CATAAAATGTAGGTCAAAGCCACCTAATTGTCCATGATTTGGGTAGTACTCATCAAGGCAATTAATTTGATGAAACGTCATTGTCCTATAATGTGTAGTTGTCGAGAAATGGACTTTAACGCAAAACTTAACCAAAGTCACTGAAGCGAAAAATGTAGGTCAAAGCCACCTAATTGTCAATGATTTGGGTAGTAATCATCAAGGCCATTAATGTGATGAAACATCATTGTCCTATAACATGCAGTTGTTGAGAAATGGACTTTAACACAAAACTTAACCAGAGTCACTCAACCAAGAAATATAGGTCAAAGTGTCAAACTGCCTAGTGAACTATGTAGTACGATCCAAGATCTACCTACTGGTCAACTATCATTGTTCTATACCTTACAGTTTCTGAGAAATCGACTTAAATGCAAAACTTAACCGAATGTACGGAAGGATGGACGGAAGGACGGAAAAGGGTAACACTATATGCCCCCCCCCCCCCCACATTCGTGGGCAGGGCATAAAAATGACAAAAACAATTATGCAACCTTTCTGAATACAGTCAAACTTGCCTTAGCCGTCACCTTGAATAAGCAGCCACCTGATTTTAAAGGTAACCTTTTATAGTTCCCTGCGTTTATTTTATATAAATTAAACCTCACTCTCTTAAAAGGCCAGTTTGACTCCTTCCCAAGGGTGACCTTTTAAAACAACGGCAGTAGCATACCGAAGGAACAAAGCACAAGATTACACAAATCAAAGTCCAGAAACAAGGCAAAAGCAAGAAGTTTAAATCAAGTTTCACTGTATATTTTTAAAATTGACTTGATACCTTTAAAGGGGTGTCCTGTAAGAGGTCTAAGCATGATCCATGGAAGGCCTTTTTTGGCAGCATGATTCTTGATTTCACTGATTTCTGTACCAGAAAGCCAAATCAACCATTGTGTGATACATGATTTTATCAAATTTAGCAGCATGATTTCATGAAAGGGGCCCTACAGGACCCCCAAAAAAGTAGCAAGATGCATCAGTTCATTTTAAGCCACAAACATCAAAGACTGATACAAAAGTAATGACAGTAACTCAGATGGCCCAATGGCTCTAAAGTAGATTGAAATCAATACGAGGAGAGAAACTTTTGTATTACAAAATTCTCTGTAATCTTACTAATTACTCAATCTTCATAAATATAATTACAATGCCTTTCTCATTTAATAATACTTTTTGTATTATTGATATTTTTATTGCTATTTCTTGTGACTGCTGATATTTCGTAATTAAGAAGATGAAATATCTATATTTAGACAAAACATGACCATGTAATAACATTTTTCCGTGTAAATGAAATCTGTAATACTCTTTTCAACCAATCACAAGGTACTTATTTCTGTCAAGGATAAAAATAGGATAATATTGGATGGACTTAATATACAATATGCAATAATGCTTGATTCATCAAGAATATTGTAAAGTGCATTAGTCCTGGTAAAATGTAGATTCAAAAGGCCAGGAATGCATGAACCACCAATGTAATTGTGACTTCAGACCTTTGATAAATTTGTGAAGAGGATCACTTTAAATGCATGAATCAGAAAATATCTAAAAGAATTGGCACACCAAGATGATAAGTGTTCAAAATTTCCGAGGCACTAGGATAGCATTGTGAGTTGCCTACAATATTGAGGCACTAAGATATCATTGAGTGGTAACAAAACTAGTGAGTGGCCTAAGGTATTGGGGCATTAAATAATAAGTGACCACAAATTTGGGACACTAAGATAATAAATTGCCAACATCAGGTATAGATGATAATATCAAGATAAAAGGACTCCTTCCCTTTTCACTTACTCACTCTCCGAATGTGACTTATATATTGCACTTTGGTGGCTTTTTGCTTTCATATATAGGAATCAATTAAACTACATACCATAACTTATATTTAAGGATTTTTTTTTAAAACAAAACATGCCCATATTGTTTGGCGATGATCTATAATTGTCTACAGATGGTCTATAAAGTGTTTTATCACGTTCTACTATCTTTCAATTGTCTGACTATGGTCTACAAGTTGTCTGAAGGTGGTCCAAAAATTGTTTGACCCTGGCCTATACCTTGTCTGACAAATGTCTACAAATTATCAGACCACAGTCTACACTTTGCCTAAAAGAGGTCTGTAAATTGTCTGACCATGGTCTACAACTTGTCTGATTCATAAATTTTCTTTACATGCAATGACCCATCATTTGTCTGAGGATTGTCTATCAATTGTCTGAACATGGTCTACAACTTGTCTGACAATTATAAATTGTCTAAGAATGATCTACAGCTTATCTGAAGATGGTCTTCAAATTGTCTGGCAATGGCCCATAAATAATCAGACATTGGTCTATAATTGTGTGGCCAAAGTCTTTAACTCTTTAACTTGTCTGACAATGATCTATAAATTGTTTTAGCATGGTTTACAATTTGTCGTATGATTGTCTAGGGTCTATAAAACGTCTGATCCTGCATTGTTTAACAACATTGTCTGACTACAGTCTTGAACTTGTCTGATCTTGGTCTTTTTGTTTTCTGTCCAAGTTCTACAACCTGTCTTACGATGGTCTAATAATTGTCTGACAATGGTCTACTGATCATCTGAGGTTAGGCTACAACTTGTTTGACAATGGTGAATGGTCTATAAACTGTTTGACCATGGTCTATAACTTGTCTGACAATTGTCTACTAAATGATCTGAAATTGGTCTACAAAATGTTTTCCAATAGTCCACAAATTGTTCAATATTTTACCTAAATATTGTATTTATGATGATTTACAAAATGTATAACTGTATGGTTTACAAAAATTGAGTGATAAAAGTTGTTGATAAAACTCTTGAGAACCCATAAATAAGAAAAAATATTTAAACTCACCTTGAAAAACGAACATCTCCGGAGTCAACAGATTCATCTTCCTCTTCAAAATCATTGAATGATGGCCTTTCAAATAAATATTTCAATGAATTGCAATATGAAATGATTTATTTTAATATTATTCAATAACAGATGTATAATATTTCTTCATGGAATATTTTAATGAAAATGAGCCCTGACAAAGTTGTCCATGAACCTTTGTTATATTACCTACACTGTATTAAGTCTTTATCGAACCCACGAAAATCCATACTGTCTGATCTTGGACCAAAAGTAATTAGACTGTTTTTCTTTCTTCTTTGTTTCCCAAATAAAGTTGTCTCCAAAATTGGGAAGATGTTTCACAAAAATGTTACCTTTTCCTGTTAAATGGCAGATTATTAGGGATGTCAACTCGGACAAGATTTAATACTCCAGTACTAACAAGTTTTTGCAAGTCATCGAGTACTCGCTTGGTTAGAAGTATATCCAAGCCTTCCTCAAGTACCCGCGTTCTCGTTGACGTCTCTACTGAGTACTGATAATAGGAAAAAAGAAAAATCCTATTATTCTTCAATTTTTATGTGCTAACTGGTTCTGTAACTCATCCTGCAATAAGATTATAGGGCTTTGACCCTTGTTGCCTTGTGGTTGATACTGTTGGACTCAAAATCTATAGAACTTTGAGATTCTGCAGCTGATCTGCCATAAGTTTATAGGGTTTTGACCCTTCTAGCCTTGTGACTGATACAACTGAACTCAAATCTACAAAACTTTTAGATTCCGAAAGTGATCCTTCAATAACATTATATTTCTTAACCTGTCTGGCCTTGCGGCTACTACAGGCCAGACTCAAATCTATACAACTATTATAATATATTATTAATCAGATTTCTCAATACTAAAAACTTACTCTACACAAGACTTGCGTTTCTTGCTTGGCGTGTGCATCAATTCCATATCTGGAGGATACAGTTCCGATGCTAGCGGTGATGGCAACACAATATTATTGTCAAATAGATTGTAGTCTGTAAAAGAAATGAGAGACATATTCACAATTCATACGACAGCGTTTTAATCTACGAATAGGAAGCATATTAGTTTGCTTTATCTTACTACTATGATTTCTGAGGAATCGGAAACAAGTCTTTTATACATTTTATTTTTCGTATGTGGCTTTAAACTGCTTTCTAGAGCAAGAAGCTGTATTGGTCAACAATCAGTTCTCATCCATTCATCTTTTAATGCAGTAGGTCATACCTACTCTTCTGGACCAAATGATGATACCTTCAGTAAATTTTGAGTTCTTACTACTTTTTGTCCATGAATTCATCCCCAATCCATGTTGACTAAAATGGCTATTCACGAAAAAGGTCCTTCAAACCTTGTTTTATTATAACACAAACTAATACTAGCAAATGCACAAGTGAAATCCTATAACCTCTTTCTGGAAAAGGAATTTCAAAGGATTTCCCTAGATGCCTATACCAGCGTGCTCACCACAGGTCTTCATGCAGTATACTGGAATGTTTAGCATGAAACAGGAGTGACTGAAACATTAGCTTGTGGGTCATTAAAAATTAGCCTATGAAATGAGAAATTGGCAGACTGGAGACCCACTCATCATGCTAGTTTACAACTAGACATCTGACCATGTTATATGACCTAACTTTTTACAGACTTCATAATGTTCGACATGACATAAATATGACTTAAACCTATAACATACATATATTAGGACAAGGTTGGACTTGTAAAATGAGGACAAAAATGAGGACAAGTTCAAATAAGCAGCCCACAATTTTCTCCATTTATGCAAAACATAATATAATAAAATCAAATGTGTTATGGGGATAAAAAGATCATTCATTTGGCAATATCCAAAAAATTAACCAAATTTGATTCAATTATCATAACATCTCCAAGTACTATCCAAGATGAGTAACAAATGTGTTCTTAGAATCTGACTTCATGAGTATCTCCCTCTTGCATAGATTTGTCCTTAACTGATTCTTGTTTTCCTTTTTAGATCCTATTGGTAATTTGTTTTTTCTCAGCTTTTACATATTTCAGTTTATGGATTTCCAAATGTTTTTGATTAGATCTGCACTGAAGAGACATGAGTTGTCGAAATGCGCATTTGCAGAGCACAAATTCACAGAAACTTCGGTATTTTCTTATTCATCAGGCATGGTGGCCTTTTTTCATGGTGTCACAATGGTACAGTCTAAAAACAGCAAACATATTTGTGATATCATAAATTGATTTCAAGAAATCAGTATCCCAGAACATAATTCTCTCGAGAGAGGAGAAACGTATTTCTCATACCATTCAGGAAACATGAAAACATGACGGAAATTAGAGAATAATAGGATCTTGCATAAGGTCAGATTAAAGATCAGAATATCTTTCACAAGTGTAAGAAATTTCGTCTTTTCTCGAGCGTAGCGAAATGAGAGGAAAAGATGTAGAATTTCTTACATGAGTGAAAGATATCCTGATCTTTAATTTTGATCTTATGCAAGATCCTATTTCTTCCGTGAAAAGCGAAAAGAAACATCTGGTAACCTATACTGTTTGAACAATGTTGTCGCCATTTGAGTATTCTTTACATTGTGACGTCAGGTGATTTATGACATTAAGTCATGGTTACGATTGTTGTATCACAAAAATCAACACGTCTGGTTGGTCATTTACCGGTGTGAAATGAGGTCGCGTGCATCGATCTCACATTGGTCATCTCCCACTGTAACCACCATTTACAGAAGAACTGATATTTCCACCTGCTTTGTCTTTTTGCCTCTTGGACTTTGGCTCTTGACATTTACTGTAAATAGTGAAATTTTTTCGTGGCAGTTTTTTTTTCCTTTTTTTGCATTAGAAGATGAAGCGCAAAGATAAAACTGTCATGAATAGTCGATTCAATCGGATGATTTAGTGACCAGCAACTGGGAATTCAAGACTGTGCAAAATGATATATATTTTGAAAACCGTGAAAAACGAAGACACAGAAATTAACTTATCATAAAAATAATTTGACCTACAGATGTGGCACTCGAAATCTTTGAGATTAAAATATAATTAAAATATAATAAATCAAATAAACATATACATATAATTTTTCCAATAAAAGAACATATAATGCACATAAACTTATGTCTAGGTTAGAGTCATCTAACTTGATCTTTTATTTCCCTAGCCAATAAAATTCCTTCATTTCAAATATTACAGCAATATTTGGAATTGCAAGACTTAGTTTTTTATTAGTATATGGTCAAAAAACAATATCATTGATAATATTGCTCTAGTTTCTAGAAAATAATGATTGCTATAAACCAGCAAGCTGATACTGTATTGTCTGTAATGATCCAATCAATGTGGAGCAAAAAAAAGCCAAACTCAAAATTAATTTTCAAATGTCAGCCAGTTTAACAACATGAAAACTTTCTGTTTAATTCCCAGAAAACAGAAGATGAAAATATATTCTACAAGACATAAAATGTAGGATTGAAACGTGTCAGGGGAATAATAAAACTTTAAATATGGATTAATAAAAGAATTTTTTTTAATTCTTGAGATGTGTTTTGGTTTGTTAAAAATTATAATCTTCAAGTAAACAGGAAGTTGAAGCATTACTAGCTTGCTTGAAAATCACAGACATGGTAAAATTCATGGCCTCATTGGTGACTTCAAGATTAAATACAAACTATAAAAGCCTTGTTCCATTGCTTTTTTCACCAAGTATTTATAGAGACTTAGTCTCATGTTCATTTTTTCCATGTCTTTTTTATTTTTGATCAATATCATAACCAAAATTTTAAACAAATTCCATCACGAAATACCCAGAAAACATTGCCAAAGATTTTTTTGGACAAAAATCTAAATATCAGTCAAGGAAAGCTTGGTGATCAGACATGCAAATCAATCTTACATTACAACCCATCAAGTCCCAATACTTGGACCAAATATTTTAAGAGAGACCATGAGGAAAAAGATAGATCCCTTTGTCCTTCTGGTGTGTTTTTTTTAATTTATAATTTTTCATCAAATAAAATAGTATAATTCCTACTATGAGTTAATGTTGTGGTATCTGAAATTTCAGCTCTTCCACAAACTTAAAGCATAGCTTTTAAAGCAGAAATGTAGTGAAATGTGACCCATTTCTAACTATCCATGATATATCTATCAAAAATCTCAAGCTGTCAATGAATTGCAGCCATTTATACTCCACCAATCTCATAAAACCCTGAACCCATATGGAAAAAGTGCAAATTAAAGTGTGTGTGGACACAGCAAAACTTTGGACACAAGGATTTTACTAAATCCTCAAGAAATAATTCTTCACATAGGTTACAAAAAGATGCTCTGTCGAAATCTGTAAAAAAACATTACTTCATGCATATCATCAGGTGATATCTAAAACTGCAACATCTGATCAAAATCTAAGAAGCTGTTTAGGAGAACATGTGCTGACAAGGTACCTCCCCTTTTTCAGAAAATATTGAAAGTTGAATTATCTCCCCTTCAAAATTTAGAGCAAACACCAAATTGTTAATGAGGACATGTGCTAATTGTATCTCCCTTTTTTCGATGAAAATGTTCAAAGTTAAATGATCTCTCCTTGAAAATTTGGAGCAGCAACCATATTTTACTTCATACACATTTCAGGTGGTTTACATTTCATCAAAATCCAACATGCGGTTTAGGAGAAAATGTCCTAGCAAGGTAAACTGACAGACAGACTGACAGACTGACATTAAATATATTATGAAAGGATATGGAGTAAATGAACATGAAAATGAGACCATAAAACATATGTCAAGTCTGACTGCAATATACCATACAAGTCGATCATACAAGCAATATTACAATAATTTTCTTTTGCATGTTTTTTTCCAATAATTTTTTTTTCAACTTAAGATAGGTCTTCTCAGGCACAGAATTTTAAGAAATTTATATTGATGGATTGTCAATAAGGCAGCATTGCATTGAGTATTTGTTCCTTTATACATCAAATATTAAGAACTTCTTTATTTTTTGTCATTAGTCTTCTTGGGATATAATATTTTTGAACAAAAAATTGGGTCAGTGTGCAATGGATAAGAAAATCTGACACAAAGTCAAAAATAGTAATGGTTCATTACATGATACCCTGCAACGTTTAACAAAATTCCAAAGTATCAAGGGGTATAACTCTAGAAAATGGCTTCTGAACTCAAACTGAATTTTGTTGCAACAAGTTCAATACCAAGTAGGAAGACTGTATGTTATTCCGTTCACAAGTTATCAATCGTAAACCTTCGATGGACACACCAACGGACAACAGACAGACAGACAAAAAGACAGACCAACGGATTACAGACAGTCAGACCAACGGAAGGACACACGACTGAGGGTATCACATTATACAATGCCATTACGTCTGGTAGGGTATAAAAACTGGATGAGTGACATCTGATGAAATTTTGTAAACATGTGAATATTGTGCACTGTTAAATTCTTAGATTATCACATTGACATGTTACAACATATTATTACCAAGCATTAATTATGTCATTCCTAAGCTGAATTTATCAAACAGCAAGGACTTCAAGACTTCTGTTCCCTGTAGACTTCCTCGGAAAAAGAATTATTTTCACAGACTTCTTTATTACTCCATTTATCGTCCTCTGGGTGCCATGACGAAGACAAATGTAAAATGAAGTTTAAAAGGAAGAAAAATTTTTTCTTTAAATCTAAAATTTCAAAATTCTGAACTAGTTTATAATCATTTTAAGATTCTAAATTGCCATATGATAATTATTTGAAGATTCCAAATTACCAATTAAATTTCCCTTCGCAGATTGTGTCATAACTCCGTGATTTATAATAACAAGAAATAGGACAAATTCCACAAGATAATTTAAATATTTCAAGTCGACTGCAATTAAGTTTGTAAATAATTACAGGGCTCTTGGCTGAAAAAAAAATCTTGCATTATTTTGTTTATCTTTCAATGAAATTGTATTAACAAAACTTACAGCTTTATAGGATATTTTATGTTGTATCGGAGTACAAATAATACCCTGAAGAAAAAAAATTAATACATTTTAAAAAGTTATAGTAAGGTTATGGGTTAACAGAGTAATTACCATCTTTTTTAAAATTGTATATTGACCAGGGAGCCACCAAATTAATACAAAAAATATTAATAATGTGAGTGAGTCAAACTGCTTCCCAAGATCTCATTTATGAAATTTGAAAAATGACATTTAAAGAGGAATTGGACAAAAAAGTACACATTTCAATAGCTAAAAATCTATGAATAACATCTCCTTCGAAAAATGATTTCTCTTTAAATTGGTTCAAATATTAAGATCTGAAGTAAATACTAAACCATCCAATTGACATGGACATCTTAAATTTGGTCCATAAGGGGGATCTCAAAATTTTTCAAAGTCCACAAGGCCACATCAAGTAATTATTAGTAGATTTTCATCCCTGTCCACCTTATCTTTTTTTTTTTTGTTTCTCAAAACTAAGATTTCAGTTTTACTTTTGTTCTACATCCTATAAAAAAAGTTACCTCCAGAATCAGACAGAAATTTCACACACAATAGACACCATTTCCAGTTGCCAATAATGACCTTAAAAAATAAACTAAAACTCCTCCATCTGCCCCATTATTTTTGGTGACCTTGAGAATCTACTGATTAATTTGATGCGACCTAAATTGGCAAGAAATTGTATACTGGTAGTTTGTACTACAGACTTTTCATTTTTACAGTTCACTATGATCAATTTGGTTTCTAGTTTATTCATAGTAAAATTTCTCAAAATTGCATTTTTTTCACAAATGATATAGCTAGAACTCTCCCTTTTTCCCAAAAATTAAGCAGTTCATTCTTCTGGCCCTATGCCTCAATGAATATAATAAATAACCTTTTTTATACAGAAGATGTATCAATCTTTTCCTCATTTTTTAGATAGCTGAATTTTTAGATTCTTCAAACTTTCCATAATAATATAATTCTTAAAAGTCATTTTTGATAACCCTGAAAATGGTCCAATTGCAATTTAAAATTGAGCGCAAAGAAATAGTGAAAAAGGAAATTATTAAAAACCTCATAACTTGGCCTGACAAAAAAAGGTTTCTACAACCACACAGAATCAGACAGATGTGCTTAATTTACCTGTAATTAAAGTAATTATGATTAAGCCTGATTGTGGATAGCCACCTGTCAGTCGGTTGGGTTCCAAAATAATTACTGCTAATCCTCATGTAGACTTAATATCATAACAAACCATTTATGTTTTGACACATACATGTATTGTGTATAAGTCAATACCCTTGTGTGTGTTTTTTTTATTATTTTTTTTCATCTTTTCCATTGCTGATAAATTTAATCAGACACCTTTTCAACAAAACAATGGAATTTATCTCCCTTTCATAATTCTCTTTCTCACCTACACCTTTAATGCTTTTCACTAATCATGCTGATTGAGTAAAATTAAATCAGATCCCCCTATGTAAAGTTGATGAGTTTATGGTGATTGTCCTTTTGGGAGTGGCACACATGCTAAATGGCTTTTGTTTTGTATTTTACTCTCTGGTGGAAAAAATCTCCATGTATGGCATAAAGCAATGACTGAAGTGAACACTATAATCCTTCCTACTGTAGTGTACTATTATACATGTTATATTGTCTGTTGTCTTGTGAGGATGAACCTCATTTGTTTTTCAACTGCCATTTAAACATTATAAACCCTGTAAAAATCTAATGGCAACATGTCGAAAGGAACTGTTCAAACTTCAATACCAGGTCAAATTTTGACAAAATTAAATATATGCTTGAACATGGACATACTAATATTTTAACTTTACATCTATAAAACAATCCATTGAAATTAAGTAAGGTTCAGACTGGTCAAAGTTGTAATACATATACTGCAATATATGTTTATAAAATTCATATGTTTGTATGTTTTTTGTGTTTTAAATATATTCCTGACTATTTATGACTGTAATTTGCAAAATAAAGATATTTTGCAAAACATATAATCATTGAAGCTAAAAGATAGAAAAAAAGCAAACTTTTTTTTTAATCTATTTAAAATCTCTCTCTCTCTCTCTCTCTCTGATGAATTTTTTCTGTAGGGCTGTAACCATTTTCTAATGCAACCTTAAGAGATAGAACAAAAGGTTGTTTCCCAGTTTATTCGGAAATAAGTTCAAAAAGTAAAACTTAATTTGACTCATTTTATAAACTTATATAAGTTAGACCACTAGTACATTCCCAACATCTGCAAATGGATCACATGTACAGTGCTTGAATAATTAAATTTTTATTTTTTGGTTACCAAAATTCACTTTATAAAAGGAAATTAAAGACTTAGTACTATATCTGTCAAAGCAGGTATGTAACATATATATATATTATATTTATATCTTTTTATTAATGTATTATACAGTCTTCATATTATTCTGTCATACTTTAAGTATATATTACATATTTAGTATCAGCACAATATTCTACTACTGCCAAAGTAGAAAGTCGCTTGTCAAAGAATTTTATTTTTTTTTATCAAAGTGTAAAACAGTAAGGTATTTTTTTTTTCGAAATTGAATAAATTTATAAAATATAAAGTACTGAATACCCCCTTTCTTTTGCCAATGCCAAATCAATTGCATTTTCTTGAGAATGCATTAAATATACAATTGAAATGATTATTTAAAAAAAAAAACAAATGTAAAGGACTATCTCTATCTTTTCCAAACAAAAAGAAAAAAAAAACACATTTTGAATCAATATTATTTCATTTTTATAATCAACACCTGTCACAGAAACTTTTATCTCCAATAATTAACGGTCAACTTCTGATCGCGATCTGAACTAATAATTCCTTACCCATATAATTTGTTCTGTATGGATCCATTTTCTCCCAATACAGGTATTTCCAATACTGAAGACCCGAGATCAATTGACTTGAAATATATACACGATTCCCATCAAGTAATTAATAACCATTCTAATTTTACAGCAGGTTTGATCTTCTTAGTTGCATGAGGTAGACTGGTGTCCACACCTTATACTACGTCATTGCTGAATATCGTAGCAAATGCTTCATTTTTCTCCGAGGACAAATTTCCTGAGAATTGTTTTGTATTAATATGTCAGTCAACTGGATACCTTTTGTCAGGTTTATGGCTCGACAGTGATTCTCTTTCCTAATGAATTGATTTTTATCATGATTTCAAGTTCAAGGAAAGGTAAAAAAAAATGACCATTTTGTAATGTGGTGAGAAAACAGACTTAAAGAGTAATTTGAAATTTTTTTTGCTGTAACAACAGACTAATATTATTTAAAAATTCTTAAAATTTTAAGTAAAACCCATTTTTTTATCACCTTACAACGGCTGCTGTTTGATATTCTAAAGTTTTTTTATTTGGTATCAATTCTATATACTCATCTAGTGATTAAATATTAATGTATATGATCACATTAGAATGTGGCTGGACACTCAAAACGCTGTGAAAAGAAGTTCAAGACAACCATATATTGTCAGGATTGTATTAGAGCTTATTGCAGTTCAATTTCATCAAATAAGTTTTAATTAAAAAAAATTACTTGTCGAAGTAAATGGACTAATAGTGAGCTTCAATCCTGGAGAATTAGAGACTAAGTCCAGTTCTTATTCAAGGTTCTAAAATACTGTGAAGTACTTTTATTCGTTGAAATCAAATTTCCTGATTTCCATAAATATCACTTATTTCGTGGGTTCTTAAATTTGTGGTTTCAAAATCTTTGCATTAAAACACAAGGGAAATACGCATTTCGCTGGGAACTTAATTTCTTGGAGAAAGGGAACCGCAAAATCCACAAAAATTGGAACCCAACAAACAATAGTCCTTTCACAGTAATCAATAATGAACAAGCCCAGCTGAGTACACTCAAACACACCACACATCCTTATAAAGTGGACAAAGAATTCCATAACATAATACCGAAGTTACTGTTTATTATTTTCTGAATATGGGCGTTTCGATATTCGCATTTCTGCAACTTATGTCTCATCAGTGCAGATAAAACCAAAACATTTGGAAGTCCATTATCCAAAAACTTGTAAAAAATAACCAAAAGGACCTAAATTGAAAAGCCAATATACAGCTAAGGATAGAGCTATGCATGAGGGAGAAACTCCTTAGTTTTAAACAAAATTTTGTAAAATTTAGATTAGGAATATGAATTGAGTGAGCATGCTCACATATCCAATCATCAATGAAAGGATATGGAATCAATGCATATGAGACCAAGCAATTGAATAACGCTTTTATTGTTGTTCTCCATCTTGAAGTCACCATGAGGCCAAGCCCTAGTTGCTAAACAAGACTGTTAACACAGCTGAATAAAAAGCATCCTCTACTTGTGCTCTACTTGTTCAGTTGGAACCAAACCTTGGTTAACTGTAATAATGACAGGTCCATTTAAGAGATAACCATACTGTATTTTAGAAACTGAGGGGGTAAATCGTAGATTTTACTGTTGCAAACAGAGTTTTCTGTTAGCAGAGCTGGAAAACGGTTGTTTGCGACAGTAAAATCTTAGATTTACCCCTGAAGATCCTAAAATACAGTTTGGTTATCTCTATTCTAATGCAAATCCGCAAAAAAAATGTTTTGACTCTATTTAAAGATTACAGGAAGTTTGGTATACGTCTGCAACATTACGATGCTATGGTTCAGACAATAAATCGTGGATTTTACCCCCTGAAAATTTTGACGTCATCCAACCAAAATAAGCTTTACAAACATAAGTGCATTAGAATGAACAATTGCATCCAATGAGCCCAATATGCAGCCAAGATGGATTGTTTTTATCTCGAAGCCATGAAATGGCTGGAGAGATGTTAATATGACAAGAAAAAATAATGTGAGGCTCTAAGCCTATTAACAACTCTAAAAGATGATCTTCGTGCTTCTGATAAAATATAGTAGGCAAGTTTCTTTCAAAATCATATACATTGTGTTTTTAATTAAGTTTTATTTCTTCATTTTCTTGAGTTGAATGTTAAATTGAAAACAATACGCATGTTTATCAAATTACTCGTTTTTATTATACTGCGCCTAAGATCAACGAACCTGTCGCGCAGTAATTTGTTAAAGATGAAAATAACAATTGTTTACCTGAGACAGTGTATTGCATATATTTATAGCAATGAAATCAACATGCAAAATCACACAATCCGATTATTTTCACGTTTTATGGAATAACTTAATACATGCAGACATATATGCAGCAGTTCTTTGGATGACTACGAAGTTTTGCCATGTGTAGATTTTCAGGGCTTCGAGATTCAGCTCCATCGGAGCTTTGATTTCTAAAACCTGGCAACATAAAGCCAGCTAGGTGAATGTAATATCACCTCATAAACCGGTAACAAACCGGTAACTTCTATAGGCAAATTGGAAAACAGTATAAGTTAATTATAATAATATTAAGTTTCTTATTCCTAATTTATATAAGATGTTCATAATAAAAGTAGATTTTTAAAAATTTTCATTACTAAAAAAATCTCAGTTTGAATGAAAGATTGGGCTGGTATATGGTATTAAAAGATTCTTTGGATTCTCATACAACTTTTTGAAAACCTTAGGTTGGGAATGAAGGGCAAATTTGATTTTTATACTTTTTTTTTGTGAAGATAAGCTGTAAATTCTAAAGAAATTAGGGAAAAAAAATTCTTGGCTTGAAAAAAATCCAGATTGGAGGGGATGAGAATCTAGGACATTTTTTATTATGACCTTAGCAATAAACAAGTTCTATACCAAACAAGATAAACCAGTTATGATGCATAAATTGAGACATGCAAAACTTGTAAAATAAAAAAAAAACCTTGAATTTTTAAATATTTCAATAAGTATGGCCTAATTTTACTTAAGCAGCCCTCTTTTATATGGAGGTGATTTTTTTCATATTAACCCCAATAGTCTTTGGCTATCATCAAGTTAGGGTTAAGGTTATAATGGGTTAGCTATAGGGTTAGAATTGGGATAGGCTAAGGGTTAGCCTATCTAGGACAGGGTTCCTTACAGTAAATTTACACCTTAAGTATAGCTCTGATAATGTCTGATATCTATAAGTAAAAATAGTACCAGAGTACGAAGATTTGTTTAGTTAAAAATTTTCCTGAAATATTGATCGATATTTTAAAAATAGTTCCTAGAGATGTATATAGTTTCTATATTAGATGCAATCATCTATTGATCATAATCAAGTTTAATATTTAATGATTTGCAGTCCAATATGCTTTGAATGTGTCACTGAATTATAGTTACAGAGGAACTTCAGAGAGAAAACTGACAAATAAATGAAAACATCAAACATTTCAATCTGTCATGATTGTCTTGAAAGTAAAATTTACGAATGACTTGTATATCTATACAACATTAGTTAAACTTCCTAGCAGGAGTTGCACAGACAAAATAATGTACCCTCTATGACAGATTAAAAAACAACAACCTGAATTTTCAGAAAAAAATACACCAAATTCGAAATCCTTGCCATATGCATATCTTCAATATATGTACAAACAAGCTACATAATAAAAACTTCCTAGCTTAACATTGTGCAGAAAACCATGAATCCCATTGGGATGGAGGGACAGAGAGACATACATGGGTAAAAAAAATAAATGCCTCAACTTAATTTGTAAGGTCAAAATAAAAATCTTAGTAGTGTAAAAACTTTAAGAGGAGTTGAGTGGACAAACCATGTGCCTTCATGACAAACTTCCAAAATATATGACTAAGTTCAACATACTGGTAATATGTTTTAAACACCCCCAATATCACAGCATAAAAACTGGAGGAGCTGCAGTGGCAAACCATGCACCATCTTTCACTAATTTAACAAAAAAACTGACTAAGTTTAAATCCGATAAAAAAATCCTTAGAACATGCACATCATCAATAATAAGTATAAATTATCTGCCAAATGCAAACATCCTTTCAGAAAAACAAAGGAGGAGTCTACCCAATTTACAGTCGATACACTATGATCATGGTCATTTTTCAATACCATTTTAAAAATTCCCAATGAAAAACTGCTTTAGTCAAATCTTCTTTTAGCTTGACCAACAGCAGAACTTAGGTTGAGGATTGTTGAACCAATCTTACAGTTTTACAACTCAGTTATTGCTATTAAACTGTAAAATAGACCATTTGCCAATTCAAGCGGAATTCCCGAATTTGACCTCGCGATTTACAAAGTTGGGCAAAGGGAAGCAACTCTAGACCGGACAAACACGGGTAATTTCCAACGTAAACTAATCAAAATGTAAAAATTATTTTCTCTTGACCTGCATGGATTCCAAGCTTCACCTTTGGTGAGATTTATCAAAATAATATATCCTTTAATGTGCCTGTTTGTTTTTTTTTTATATCCCAATAGATCTCATGAGCCAGAATGCTGATTTATAAGGGTTTCTTCGGTAAATGTGACAACCTGTCCGGTGTCACGTGACGTTGATTGAGTAAAAATTTTAAAGACAGAACCAAAGTCGGTAATTGGCAAATCACCTATTGGTTCAACAATTTTATTATGTCATCTCTAGCACATTTTTATATTTTTATCGTGAAGGTCATTTTTGGAAGGAAAATGTGAAAGTCCTAATTTATTTATTTACATCACATTTATGATCTTCCATTTTTTCATTTTTACAAAAAAAATAATGAAAATGAATAACCATTTTAATAATAATATAATAAAGGCCCAAAAAATTATTTGAAAATGGAGATTATACATCAAATCTAAAAATTCAGCAGTTTCAACCGTTTGTTTGTAATTCTTAAAAAATAAATTGCCCAATGTAATAAAATATCTATATAACTTCATATACCTCAAGCTGTATTCACACTAAATGGGTAAAGACACAAGGACTACATGCAGTAAGAAATATTATTGCATTACTAGAACTTTAGCAATCTTAAACTTCTGTTTTCCAATTGTATAATCAATTTGGAAAAGTGTCTTAATCTGTTTTAGAAACAGATGGTAGCAATTTTTAAAACTGATTATGGAATAGGAATTGCAAAATGACCAAGGTCACAATATTTCGTCTATAAAACTCTTGAAACAATGATACCAAGTTAAATGTGCACTCAATGCTAGTGATATAATTTCTTTTCACTCAATGCTAGTGAGTCAACTTGTTTGTACCTAAATACTGAGTACTCTTCAGTTTTCAACGAGTGATGGTGGATTGATTTGGTCTTGACTGATTTATTATACATACTTTAAACATATATTTTTGGCCTTCAACAATATTTCTAATTTGAAATTCCTTTTATGATCAAATGAATAAAATCAATTTAAAAATAATATTTTACATTATTAAATAGATAGTTGTGAAAGATTGACATTTTCAAATGATATAAAAGTGACAATTACCTGTGAAATTATATTCCATAATTTAACTCTATGAAGTAGGGATAGTCAGCATTGTTTCTAAGTAAACACCTCAGTGGGTAATGCATTAAAACATATTTCATCATATTTAACTTCAATTAAACTTCAATGTAAAAATTTATAGAATAAAAACTAAATCTATAATTGTTATGGTTTTCAAAAATTTCAAATGACAGACAACAAACTGTATTTTCACTCATGTATTCCACAAATGTCTGACTACTCTTGGCTCTATAACTCCTGAAATGCCTGAGAAGTCTTTGCTTTAATTCCTGAATGTCTAACCAGTCTCTGATCTAACCCCTGAAATGCCTAAGTAGTCTTTGCTTTATTAAATGAAATGCCTGGCTAGTCCTTGCTCTAACTTCTGAAAAGCCTAAGTAGTCTTTGTTATAGCTCCTGAAATGCCTAAGTTTCCTGAAATGTTTGACTAGTCTTTTTTTAAACTCCTGAAATGACTAACCAGTCTTTGCTCTAACTCCTGAAATGCTTATAAATTAAGTAGCCTTTGCTTTATTTCCTGAAATGCCTGACTACTCTTTGCTCTAATTCCTGAAATGCCTGACTAGACTTCACCTTCACTCTTGGAAACCTGACTAGTCTTTGCTGAACTTACTAGAGGAACATTTAGTTTGACCAGTGAAGTGTCTGACTGCTCCACTTCTCATGCCTCGAGTCAACAGGACTGTCATGATGTCATTTAAGCATTCATAGGATAAAAGATCTGATCCATTCTATATACCAGATATAGGGTAATTTTCAAGGTTGCCAAATTTTGTGATTCGTTCCCCCAAAGGGGCATCAAATTTTAGCAGTCATCAATTATTGAGAATGGAAAATTGTGTAATGGAAAGACATGTATAAGGATAAACCAAATTTAATTTCATCAGTTTTTATTTTCGTGCTTCCAGAAACCTCACGAATATAGCGAAAATAAGAACCTGGTGAAAATTACCCGCTATATGGAAATGAAGAGGACAAAAATATTTAAATCTTTTTAGAAGTTGAGTAATTCCTCATTTTATCCTTGAAATTTTTGTCAAGGTTTACTTTTAATTAATAAATACTTTGTTGCTATAAGATATTAATGTCCATATTTATTGAATTACAGAGGTCAGGCAAGCAGTAAGCATCATTCTACTGATACAGATGCACTGTTTCCACCTTTTATTCCACACTCCAACATGTAACCAAACTATCCCTTATAAGGTAACATCTTGTATATAAAACAATTATCTAAAACTATATGGTATTGCACTTATGGGTAAACAAATTATATCGAATCGTATACATTCTTCACTAATGATTTATGGCGGGTTTCCTGGCTCTTTAACATACTTCAATGAACATACCAATATTCCTTAAGTAACACATATAACAAGTCCTTCTAAACTCCTGTCTTTTATTTGCCAATCAACCAATCAAGATTCTATAGAAATTCTATTGTATACCAATTTGTACTGCCTGAATGGGTTTACCTTGATACTCCAGTAATGACAAATTGGTATACAAAAGAATTCTATAGAATCTTGATTGGTTGATTGACAAAGAAAAGTTAGGAGTTTTGAAGGAGTTGTTATAGGTGTTACTTGAGGAATATTGGTATGTTCATTGAAGAATTGCAAATATAATACGTTATTGAGCCAGGAAATCCGTCATAATTATACTACTGTAGAAGTATTTTTATTTGTTGACATCAATTTTCTTATTTCATAAGTATCACTATTTCTGGGTAATCAAATTCATGGTTTCTAATTTTATGAATTGAAACTAGCTAGGAAAAGTCCATTTCTTTGCAGCCTTAATCATGTTAAAGAGGCTCACTCCTGATGTTGTTTATATAAAGGATTTCTTGAAACCTATTTTAATTTACTAAGCATTTTACACTTAATGAAATGGTAAAAAGAAATATATAGGTCCGCATGCTTTTTATCGAGATATAAGTCATCAAATAATTTGGAGGGAAATGGATTTCTCTGGATTTTCCCATAATTTAACATTAGAATTATTTTTTGTCTAAAAGCTAGGAAATTATATCAAGAATTTTATGAAAACTTGTCAGGTGTGTCTTAATTTGACCCATAGAACACATCCATGAAATAAAAATTGGAGGTCCGTGTGCAAAATTCTTTAAACCATTNGAAGGACTTGTTATATGTGTTACTTAAGGAATATTGGTATGTTCATTGAAGTATGTTAAAGAGCCAGGAAACCCGCCATAAATCATTAGTGAAGAATGTATACGATTAGATATAATTTGTTTACCCATAAGTGCAATACCATATAGTCAAGCTAGGAAATTATATCAAGAATTTTATGAAAACTTGTCAGGTGTGTCTTAATTTGACCCATAGAACACATCCATGAAATAAAAATTGGAGGTCCGTGTGCAAAATTCTTTAAACCATTGAATTGGACAAAACCAGAGGAGTTCTGAAATCTGACACAAATTCAAAAATGTGACGAGTGAGCCTCCTTAATTTCATGGTTTAAGCGAACAACAAAATTCAAGAAAACTGGAATCCCATGGACAATATAGTGCTTTCACATTATTTCAATGATCATTGCTGGTTCCACAAAAAACTAACCTAACAGCATGTTTCATCAGTCTGCTCTGTTAGCCACTAGTCCAATGTCCCAGACTAGTAAATTTGAATTCAGACTAGCAAATTTTTTCAACCACTAGTCCGACCAGACTAGTAAGAATTTTTCATTGCAGAGATTTTTTTAACATGTTTAATGCATTTTCAAAATCTACGTTGCCTTATATCTTGGTAGAATTTTTCTTGAATTCAATTGGACCCTCTTTATTGATGGTTGGAGCAGTGTATTTTTTTCTTCGGACTAGTAAAATGGGATTCGGGGACTAGTAAATCTGATGCCTCAACTAGCCCGATGGACTAGTAATGAAAAAAGTTTTTGGCGCAGACTGTTTCATAATCCACCCTCAATGTAGGTCATCTATTATTTAACTTGGTTATATTGTTTATTGAATGCATTGTCTTTTTATAGTAATAATCCTGACAAGCAGGAAACTCATAAATTCATTACCACGGAAATATGAATACCATAGAGTTCAGTAGTACATTGATTCTCCCAGATACATAATAATTTAGAGGCTATCATGAGGCTCTTAGTGCAACAACAATTGATTCAATATTATCTCTTTATAATCATTATATGGAAAGATCCAGGAAGATGTGACCAATGGATGTAAATCTCTACTGGAAGGAAAGAGAGATGACTAATGGACAGACCCCCCTGCCTGAAGATTGGAGAAAGACTGATGGATAGAAACCTTTATTTCAAGGCGAATGATGTGACTTGTGGACAGAGACCTCCGCTGGCAGACGGCAGTTTGGACTAATATGTCTGATGAGTAGAAACCTCAATTAGAAGGCAGGAAAAATAACCAACGGACAAAAAATTCACTGGAACGGGAGAGATTATCCACTGACAAAAACTGTCAATGGAAGGAGAGATGACCAACAGACAGAAACCTCCACTGGAAGGAGGGAAGGATGAACCATGGACAGAAACCTATGCTTGAGGGAGGGACAGATGGCCCATGGACAGAAACCTCTCTTGGAAGGAGGAGAGATGATCAATCAACAGAACATTAAACTTGGAGAAGGGTGGCAATGACTGTAGTCAGAAACCTTCACTGGGAGGGAGTGATGACCCATGGTCAGTAACCTCCACTGGAAGGAGATATAGAAATGTTACATGGTCAGAAGCTTCCTCTGGAAGGAGGAAAATTGAGATGGTCCATGGACAGAAGCATCCATTGGAAGGAGAAAGATTGAGATGGTCTATGGACAGAAGCCTCCACTGGAAGGACAGAGATTGAGGAGGTCCATGGACAGAAGCCTCCATTGGAAGGACAGAGATTGAGGTGGTCCATGGACAGAAGCCTCCATTGGAAGGACAGAGATTGAGGTGGTCCATGGACAGAAGCCTCCATTGGAAGGAGGGAGATACAGATGGTCCATGAACAGAAGCCTTCCACTGAAAGCAGTAAGATACAGATGACTTCATTTTCGCCCTAAATAATAGACCATAGGTCAAAATCTTTTCTTTATATTTTTGGTGACCTATTGATTTTTCAGGAAAGGTTTGGAGTACATTCAATAAATTTCCAATTAAAGAAAAAATTAGAAAAAATGCATTGTTTCAATTCAAATCCTCTAAGGGCTACCAAAACTATCAAATTGGAGAAAATATTGTAAATTGTGGGAAACAATGTTAAAGACTGTTTCTCTAGTTCTCGCATTCAGCTTTGCAATCTATATTGTTAAGTTTTATAATACTTGATTTCTGGTTTGCCATGGAGAATCTTAAGTTTAATGCCAGTAAGTATTTCTTATAGGGAATACAGAGTGTGGAATAATGACCGAATAAAACAAAATTTAAATGGTCTAACAAAACAGTACATTTAAAATCTCTGATAAATTACATATTAATACATTAAAGATTAATTTTACTTGACCAACACCTCTGCCTCTCTTTCTCTAGACAAGTCCCTATTTTTTTTTTTTTTTTTACAAATTTCTATCCCTGTTTTACTTACTGGACATCCATGACCAGAGACACAACTAAATCAGTTATCAAAAATGTCCAGATAACTTGGCCAAGGTCATTACATTATCTGGACATTTGTCGTTCAATGTTAAATAAATATGGTCAAACTGTATTATTTATTTAAACATTAAATGTAGAGCAATATTTATCAAATCAGGGTATTTTTATATAGCTTATTAAACCACAATCATACCTATCAATTATGAATATCGACACACAGAAACTAATACATTTATAACTGCTTAATTAGTCTGCTTTATTGACCCGGTTTCTCCATACTTCTTATTACATAATAGTTTCAGCATTTTGACCATACCAAAAAATTTCAATTGCAAATATTATAGCTTAGAAATAAAAATTTACTTTCCAAATATAATTATTGATTGAAAAAAAGGCTATAAATGATCTGATTTTTTTATCATAATGTCAAGATGTGACCGATTACCTAAGAATACTAATACATGTAATAGGAAGAAAGTACCGAGCTATTTACCTCTCATACTGTCCATTTATCTTCAAAGGGAGATAACTCTAACCATTATGTAAGGTTGTATAATTGTATAACGGTATGGTATGTAGGTCAATCTGTTTAATATTGATCGTGAAAATAGATACATGATGACCTTAAATAAACTTTAAACTTACAATTGATTGCCTCAATTAATATTTTTAAAGTGTTGTATCCCTACTGAAAGTCAATAACATCATATATCATCGATATATTGGGGGAAAAATCAAACCATAGAATTGAATAAGAAAAATAACACAAGAATTTGAAAAAACAAAGCAAAATATAATATTTTGCTTCCAAAAATTAATATGCTCTGCATAAGTTTCAAGCAGACACCTTACAGTTACCATGACAATAATATACATAGTGGATCATACAACTTTAGTCAGGCATTGACCCTAGCTTTAAATATTGAATTATAGACAAATATGTGATACAATGAAATAAGTTTGTGTTTTTTTAAATCTGACAAAGAGGAGGAGTGATTAGACTTATAAACAGTTGGTTTCATCCACTGAAAATTTCAACCTCATCCAATCAAAATTAGCAATATTTGCATTATTATACTTGAATGTCAACAGACCTTAACATAAATTACACAGCACAAGCACTTGATTAAATGACTAGTGTGAATCAACCTCTCGTTTTACTATAATCCTTGTCCTAATATAAATCATTATACAATTAGCACACTCAGTATCCTTTTAGCTCAATATTAATCAAATCCACCTCCCCGTTCTTGACCGTACAAGCCCATAACTCCTTTTTAGGAAAGCTGTCTCGTAACCTTTCTATAGTTTTATATCAATTTATATGGCATTTTAATTTCTTTGTCAAAAAATTTGGGGAAAATACACTTTTCTCTATGAATGATAGAGTAATGGTGACTACAATGTACAGAAACAAGTCACACTGCAGAAGCCGATCATGAACAAAACTATACCCAACACAGAAATTATTTATCTGTCATGAACCTATATATGCCCATACTTCAAAATACACTAACTAGTCAAAAACCAACCTGACCATACTTCACACAAAATTTAGTAGACTTACATGAGTCCATTTGCAAACTGACCACACCTAAGACAATAGCAAGTGGTCATACACCCAAAAATAAAATGACTATCTTGTCATGAACTCAAACTGACCATACCTCACAATACACAAACTGGTCAAAAATCAAACTTGACCATACTTCACACAGAAGTTAGTAGGCTTATATGAGCTGAAACTGACCATACCTAAAGACAACAACAAGAGGCCATGAACTCGATCTTACTGTACCTAACAAATCAGTACATAGAAGTTAGTAACCTGTCATGAACCCGAACTGACCTACAGCTACTTACTTGGATATAATCCTTGCATACAAAATTTGGCAAACATGTAAAGGTATTCTCTGTATATCATGCATATTGGACTATATAGGTATAAAAATCATTTTATGAGGACACAGATCACAATAAGAAGTACAAGGTCAGCAGAAGAAGACATATGTAATAAAGTGTCAATCAATTAATATATAGACCATGACGATAATGACCTAATATTTAATACATATAAATATCAAATCTTACTTAAAATAAATCAACATAAGGAAATGCTATATTTATATGTTTTATTGTGTCCTGAAATTTCACTATCATTATTTTACAACATATTTGACAATCAGCATATTTCTGCAAATTTATTACAGTGGAGGAGGAGTCATTCCAAAATTCCACTTTGGACAAGATTTATTTTTATCCTGATTCATTTAAGTACATGTAGTTTACACCAGATTTTAGACATTTCATTTATTTTTATATTTTAATGAAGTTTGCTGTTGTGCTGATTTTTTTTCAATGGCAGAGAAACCTTCAAATAGCATTTTGTGGACATGCAAGTATCTGAAAATTCTGAATTACATGCCTTGATGTCTGACAACATCGCATAATTAATATGAATTTAAACAATTTTTCATATTGGCAGTATTTGGCATTGCACAATATCATGTTCTTCTTTCATGATTGATGATATTGTTATACGAAATCTATTTAGAAGTATTTCAACTGAAGTTTCATATGAAAGAAGGCTTGATATCATAGTAAACTGAAATTATGTCCTTAGATAGCTGTCAGTAACTGCGAGCATTTTTTACACAATACCCATGTGTATTGTCTTCATGTTTTATATACTTCATTGTAAGGGTACTCGTCTTGATAAGTTGGACTTTTTTCAAGTTTGATTTGTACTGGTAGTCTTTTTGTGTATTTATTTTTTAGCCATTCACCACACATAGGGGAGGGTTTGGATCCAAGAAAAGGAGTTTAACCCCGCCGCAATTTTTGCACCTGTCCCAAGTCAGGAATATGTTGGTCATTGGCTTGTCCTTGTCTTCTTATAAAATTTTAGTTTCTTGATATTTGGGTTATTGGATGTGGTTTGTTTCTATTGATATATTCACTTTTTTTTCCTTTTTTGGGGCCATTTAGGGCTTGCTATATGGTGTGAGGTTCTTCACTGTGTTGAAGACCGTACGGTGACCCCTAGATGCTTTGTTTTGGATGGTTTTAACCTGGATATGGGATGTTGTCTCCTTGACATTTACCCAATTTCCTTTCTTTTTCATATTAATTCATTTAACAAATGAACAAATGAAAATTATTAATTGAGGATTTACTTTTCTGAAGTTTTTTTTCATACACTGAAAACCCTATTTTTTTCTCTCTTGATGAAATATTATACATTTTCCTTGAAATTGCTGCAGGAATACCTGCTGGGATGGGAGGTAACTCTTCCCAAATTTGTAAAATCATGTCATGGACCAATGAGCAGCTGGGATTTTAAAACTTGGGCATGTGTTGGGATTTTTGTGATATAGCAACTAACTAGAACTAGAATACAGCTTAATTACGAACCAAAGACTTGATTTTTGTGATACAACAATCACAATGAATGAATCACCTGCAGACATCTCTATGAAAATTATAATGCATAATTTATGAAAGAGACGATCTGACTGGCCAATATGACTGTCAATAGCTCTTTCTACATGCTAATTTTGTGGAATATGTGGTTCCTTTTCTAATCTTGTTCATATTTTTGAATGAATGACTTTCTTGACTTGAGCCTTTTCACTCCCCCGTGGACCTCCTCGGTTCTTTGATAGTTGGTGCATTGTATTCCAGCTATGTCCCTTTATTGAATGTATACATCAGACAAAAGTATGAGATGAAATTGATTGATTGCATTTAGAATTACAATTACAGTATACTTACATTACATTGTCTTCTTATAAAATTTTAGTTTCTTGATATTTGGGTTATTGAATGTGGTTTGATTCCATTGATTTATTCACTTTTTTACCTTTTTGGGGCCATTTAGGGCTTACTATATGGTGTGAGGTTCTCACTGTGATGAAGACGATATGGTGACCCCTAGATGTTTTGTTTTTGGTCGTTTTAACCTGGATATGGGATGTTGTCTCCTTGACATTTACCCCATTTCCTTTCTTTTTCATATTACTTGAATATTGGTGTCTGTCTTGATTTATTGGTCCAAAATATGTGTTGACAGGATCAACTAAGCTTTTTTTCAAGTCAACTGCATTTTTGACCATCAAATCTACCAATGACTCCCTCAGATATAAAAATTATATACCGTTACAGCTAAAATGTACTCAAAATGACTGAGAAGGTAGGTGATAGGTAAATATACTTACATTCCTTGAAAATGTTTTGAATTTCTCAGAGACTCGGGAATGATTTTGCTGATCACATAAAGTAAGCAGAAATTACCATCGTGAAGCCAAATATTGCTTTATAACGAAAGAATAGTAATGGACAATTCTGGGCTGTAAATAGCGGAAATCCTCTAAAAACCAGAACAAGAAACATCTCTAGAGACCACATGAAACAATCAATAAATCTAAAATGCACATGTACCTTTTAAGCCAATCTAAGAATCGAAGCATACAGAATATACATCTAGCACAGACAAATCTAGATGACACTTACCATCATCTTCCATCAGAGTTTGCTGGATTTCAATGGTCTTCTCTTAAAACCTATAAAAGTCAAAAATACAGATAACTGATTTTCATGTAAAATCAACAAGTTTGTATTATGGTATACCAAGACTGCAACTTCCCATTTGAACAACTACAGTCTTCAAAAGTAGCACTGACAAAATTGCCTCAGATTATGTCTGATTGGATTTCTTAAAGTTTAAAGGGGCATAACTCTAGGAAAGAAAATAATGTATAAGAATTTCTGCCAATATGTGGCACTCTGTTCTTTATAGCAATGCTCTGTGAAATTTACAGCAGTTCCTGAGGGCTGCAGGGAAAATAAGGGACAATAACTAATAGAAAGACCGTGTTTGGGATCAGAATTTCCCTTTTATATGTATATCATGAAAATGTGTCCTTATAACTGCAAAATGAATAGACAGACACTGCATACCATAATAATAAATACATATTATTTGGAGGTCAAAATTTAAGTAGGGCTTTTATAATAAAAGCTATTCTAAGGTCAAAATTTAATATTATGTCTAAGTATGAATTTTATTAACATAGAATGATTTGCAAGTCATAACCATTAACATAATAAATTGGCAACCAATGTTATAACTTATTTATATAATATTAATTTGATCTTGATTCCCCAAGTCACATGACTGCCTTAAGCTTATATAGTACCTACATGTATGCATGACTGAAAAATGACTTTACGAGGTCACTTACATATGCCAGACCAATATATTACTAATTCATATATTCCATTTTAGCCATTACTAGTACATTAATGAAATGTATATGTGTCCTTTATTGTTTCTATATCAAAATGTCCCAGACATTTTTAGTCAAACTTCACTTATATAAGAAATAAGAACACATATCAATGACAAAATATGTGTTGCATTGATGTACAGAAATCTTAATTGCAAAGGACCCATGAATTTTTTTAATTTTTTTCTAAGGAAACACACATTTTTTCTACTTGGTTTTGAAGCAGCTGTATCAAGTTTTTGTTATTAGATGTTACAGTTGCTAGATTTGCTACATGTATATCATGCTCTTGTTATTTGGAGTAACAGCTCCTGATTAGGTTATTTGTTGTTTAGTGTTACAGCTATTTCATCAAAGTTTTTTCTGTTGCTTGGAGTAACAGCTCTTGTAACAAATTTGTTGTTTGGTGTTACAGCTGCTGTATCAGGATTTTTGTTGTTTGGTGTTACAGCTGCTGTATCAGGATTTTTGTTGTTTGGTGTTACAGCTGCTGTATTAAATTTGTTGTTTGGTGTTACGGCTGCTGCTCTGTCAGGATTTTTGTTGTTTGGTGTTACAGCTGCTGTATCAGGTCTTTTGTTGTTGGGTGTTACAGCTGCTGTATCAGGTCTTTTGTTGTTTGGTGTTACAGCTGCAGTATCAGGTCTTTTGTTGTTTGGTGTTGCGGCTGCTGTATAAGGTCTTTTGTTGTTTGGTGTTACGGCTGCTGTATCAGGCTTTTTGTTGTTTGGTGGTTCAGCTGCCATATCAGTTTTTTTTTGTGTGTCTTAACAGCTGCTGTATCAGGCCTTTAGTGGTTTGGTGTTACAGCTGTGCTGTATCAAATTTTTGTTGTTTGGTTGTTCAAGCTGCTGTATCAGATTTTTGTTGTTTTATGTTACAGCTGCTGTATCAGGTATTTGTTGATTGGTGTTAAAGATACTGCATCAGGATTTTGTTTTTCTGTTGTTACAGCTGCTGCATCGGTTTTATGTTGCTTGGTGTTTTAGCTGCTGTATCAGGTTTTTGTTGTTTGGTGTTACAGCTGCTGTACCAGGTTTTTGTTGTTTGGTGTTGATCTGCTGTATCAGGTCTTTGTTATTTGGTGTCACAGCTGCTGTATCAGGTCTTTGTTGTTTGGTGTTACAGCTGCTGAATCATGTTTTTGTTGCTTGGTGTTACACATGCTGTATCAAGTCTTTTTGTTGTTTGGTGTTACAGCTGCTGTATCAAGTCTTTTGTTGTTTGTGTTACAAGTGCTGCATCAGGTTTGTTATTTGGTGTTTCAGCTGCTGTATCAAGTCTTTTGTTGTTTGTGTTACAAGTGCTGCATCAGGTTTGTTATTTGGTGTTTCAGCTGCTGTATCAAGTTTGTTGTTTAGTGTTACAACTGCTGTATCAGGTTTTTGCTGCTTGATGTTAAAGCTGCTGTATCAGGTTTTTGTTGTTTGGTGTTACAGTTGCTGTATCAGGTTATTTGCTTGGTGTTACAGTTCCTGTATCAAGTCTTTTGTTGTTTGGTATAACAGCTGCTGTTTCAGGTTTTTGTTTTTTAGTGTTATGCCTGCTGTATCAAGTCTTTTTGTTGCCTTGTGCTACAGATGCTGTATTCAGTGTTTAGCTGTTTGGTGTTACAGCTGCAGTATCAGGTTTTGTTGTTATGTGTTACAGCTGCTGTATTAGGTATTTTGTTGTTTGGTGTTACAGCTGCTATATCTGATTTGGTGTTACAGCTGTTGTATTAGGTTGTTGTTTGGTATTACAGCTGCTGTATCAGGTCTGTTGCTTGGTGTTACAGCTTCTGTATTAGTTTTTTGTTTGTTGTTACAGCTGCTGTATCAGGTTTGCTGTCTGGTGTTGCAGCTACTGTATCAGTTTTGTTACTTGGTGTTACAGCTGCTGTATCAGGTTTGTTGCTTGTTCTTAGAGCAGCTGTATTAGGTTTGTTGTTTGGTGTTACAGCTGCTATATCAGTTTGTTGTTACAGCTGCTGTATCAGGTTTTTCTTGTTTGATGTTAAAGATGCTGTGTCCTGTTTTTTCTTCTTCTTTTTTTATTGTGTACAGCTGTAAAATCAGGTTTTGTTGTTTGGTATTACAGCTGCTGTATCAATTTAGATATTTGGTTGCTTCTGCTGCTACATCAGGTTTTTGTTGATTGCTGTTTCAGCTTCTGTATCAAGTTTTTTGTCCCTTCTTGACCAATCAAATGCACAAATGTTGTGACTGATGCTTCTATATCAATAACTGGCAGTTCCTTTGCAAAAAGATGACAAAATGCATATTGTGTATGAATGTACACAATATTTTGTCTGTTTCGTCCACATTTGATGACATTGTATTTTCTTTTACACAGAAGCTGACAAAAGATATACATGTCACAAACTGATGGTGGGGACAGATTTATTGAATTGGTTCTAATATATAGAAGAGACAGGTCTGATAATCTGAACATGATTAAGACTTGCAAGTTTAATTGTTATGAATTCACCTAAAAATTAGCTAATTAACCTCTTTTACCCATTGCTGTTTTCCCTAATTACCCTCTTCAGTTTCAGTAACTATTTATACAGCATGATTTCTCTTTTTCTATAAGGTGAATGATGTTATTAAAACTAGAACTTCAACATAAGGCAGACTTTCTTCAGCAGGGATATAATTTCCTGTTACTTAGCAGATTTCATTTAATTCTTGTAAGATATTATAGTCCGTAATCAGTGACCATTGAACAGGCAATATTGTCATTTATATAATCAATATCTTTTTATACCATGAAATCTGTCGATAAATCATTGCCCGAGTTATATAACTAACAAAATTTGTAGTCAAAAATTAAAAGAAATCGTATTAACTTAGAAACTCAGGAGAGTCTGATGTTCATTCATTTTTACGCATTTTCTACTTTTAGACGTAATAAATTACGTTGTATAATGCATATATATAGTAACAGTTATCTGTTTTTAGGCTGGGAAGAAATTTATTGGTGCACAACTGTGAAATCGATTGCTATTGGCATGCACTTATATAATTATCATGATTATATGTGCATGTATGGAGGCACACCTGTATTGGAATAGGAGTTTAGCAAGCAAGCATGGATTTGCTTTCATAATGATTGGTATAAAGTCAATTAGCAAGGTTCTCTTGATCAGTACTATAATATTCTGTGCATTCTGAAAATAAGGAATATCACTGAAAGCTTTAAACATACTGTTATGCTCATAAGGACCATGGCTGACATAGACAATCCAAACATATCCAAATAATTAAGAGGCTCTAAAGAACATGTCACACTTTCCTGAACCAGGACTGACACAGACAGTAGTTTCAGAGATCTGTAAGGTATCTCTCATAGGGTCCAATGTTAAACTATGTTCCCAGCTGGTGGCCATCTTGCATTTGGTGCAGACCTGCTGGACACAAATTTTGAAGGGAACCAGTCTGTGCCTTGAGCAACTAACCCTACGCCCGAGACAAGTAAAATCAGCCTCGGGCTAGTAAATATTTGAAGTCACTAGCCTGGTGGGCTAGTTAAAATTGTACCTTATTCACAAAGAATCTTCTATAAGGGCTAGTGAAAATGAGTCCGGGCTAGTACAACATGGGACTTTACTAGCCCCTTGGGGCTAGTGAATGAAAAAGTTTTTGGCACAGACTGGGAAACTAGTCTGACACAAAGTATTGTGATCAAGTTTAGTTCCGATTGAACAATCTTTTGGATGTGTTTCCATATGGTCAACCAATTTCAAATAATGTTCAAATCATCATAATCTTGTATGATGCCTGGACTTGTCAGGCACTATTTGAAAGAGGGGGTCATCTATGGGCCATTGTGACTAAGGTTGCCTCTAATTGGACAATTTGTTTCCAAATAGACCAGTACTTTTGTTAGTTTCAGGGGAGAAGATATTGGAATATGATTTCCCATATAATCCAACCATGGCAATGTTAAACTTTGTAATAAACTGCTATCCATCTTAGATTAAGTATGAACCTGAAAACACCCTTTTAAAGGGACCATCAAAAGACTATTGTGACCAAGTTCTGTTCCAACTGACCCAGTAGTTTGAGAGGAGAAGATCTCTGAAAATGGTTCATAAGGGGCCAACATTAATCTTTTCTCCCCAAATATGACCAGAATGCATGAAGTATATACCTACAAAAAAAGGATTTTTGTAGCCATGCTCAATGGTTCCTATTGTCCCAGTAGTTTTAGAGAAGAACTCTGAATGCCTTTTCCCTTAGGGACCAATGTTAAAATATGTTCCTCTTAGGCATCATCTGGGATAATTACCAAACCTGAAAACATCTTTTTACAGGCCTAGGGGGCATAATATAGAGACTATCTAATATCCAGTAAAGTTGAGTTACAAATAGTTTTAGAGGAGATCTATAATTGGAAAGATTATGCTGGATAGACAAATTATTACAGACACAAAGTGATTGCAATAAGCTTAATATGGTTATAATGTCATCTGAAAATTCAGGTCAAAGTTCCATATGGAAGGTTATATAATTAAGTGATCCAAATATGAAAAAGAAAGGAAATGGGGTAAATGTCAAGGAGACAACATCCCATATCCAGGTTAAAACAACAAAAAAACAAAACATCTAGGGGTAACCATATGGTCTTCAACACAGTGAGGAACCCCACACCATATAGTAAGCCCTAAATGGCTTTTCTAGCATTTAGCAGGGTCCGGTAAAAGGATCCTTTCCCAATGAAAATTATTTCTAAATCAAGCAAAGTTCCAAAAAAAATTCAATCTTGACTCCATAATTTTGATTCCCAAAATAGTAATTAAAATTTCCCAAAATGCCTTTAAAAAAAGACTATTAAAAATAACCCTGATAAAGCCCTGGATCCTATCCAGTATAAGTTATATGATTATTAGTAACTGAGAAATGAACTTGGATTTAAATTTGAATGTAAATGGTGAATGAAAGGATATGGAGTAAATGCACAAGTGGACTATGCAGAAAATGTAGGTTGAAGTGACATTTTTTTGCCTGAAAGCTGACCTTCAGATACCTCAATAGGTGTAGGCATACAAACTGACATGATCCTACCATGTATAGAAGCTGCAATCTAAACTCAGATGTGAACTAAAATGTAAATCAATCAAGCTCAAACAAATAGGTCAAAGTGACCTTACTTTATCTATATACTGACCTATCATCAGAAATATATGCATATGCAAGATTAGATGATGATTAGATGATAAGATCATACCTGTCAACCTTTGAAAGCCCCAAGTAGGGAGATCTCCCTACCAAAATTTTCTCAAGTAGGGAGATTTGCCGTAAGAGGCTTTCGTGACATACATTTAGGCCAATTTTAACACAATTTAAACTAAAGGATACTTAAATGTATGTATATACTAAAATAAGGTACTTTGCTCCAAGCACATATACTGATTTATTCAATTCTTATCTATATTATTCCTACCAGAACTTTCTCGGCCTTTAAAGTGGCCATTGGTATCAAGATTGTTTTCTGAGAGGCTTTATTTGCTACAACAAGTGTCTCAGTGTCTTGCTTTATAAAGTACACAAATGTACTTGTGTGACTTTATTACTCTTCTTTTCATACGATGTTCAGTACCTGTGATATGAATTTGGACATAAAATTGAATGAAAGCCAGTCAAGTGAAAACTAGAAGTCAAAGAGACCTATATTTACATGTACAGTTAAACTTTGATGGCTTAAACACCAAGGCGACAGATGAAAACAATTCCAGCTAAAGAAGTGTTCCAGATATTGAGGTAGAAATTCGCCTTAACTTGAACAAAGCCAAAGGTCTTAAAAAGGGTTTGAAACAACCATAGTGTTGTAGCTTTTACAGGGAGTCAATGAATTTCAACTGTATTTTTCTGGGATGCTGTCATTCAGTGCAAGATGTAAAGCCTGATGACCCTATCTTGCATAGTTACAGGGACCTGACTGCATAAACAGAATCGGAGATACAATGTACTTCAGTGGAACTCAAATTGGTTCTCCTCAACTTCGTTACACTTACTTGTAATATCAGGAAAATTCTAAAGGTACAATCTTATTATTTTAATTCTTATATGAAGAAACAAAATCAGACACACATTGTACTTCAGCAGAACTAAAATTGCTTCTCCTTCACTTTGTTACACTTAAATTTGTAATATCAGGAAAATTTAAAATCAACAATTTTATTTTTTAAATTCTTACTTTAGACAATTTTAATATAATGATTTTTAGACCTTACCTTAAATATTTTACATCACTATATTTCTGTTCTCACTTTTGCTTTTTGATCTTCTAAATATATTGAGTTTGGTCTGCACAGATGAGATATAAATAGCTGATATTTCGACAAAGTATCTAATATCTCAGGACTTCACTATCATTTGGTCATAAACAAAGTTTATATGATTTTTCTTTTCGGTGTAT
>MJUU01007507.1:214785-229441 GCA_002080025.1 Modiolus philippinarum | reverse complement strand
ATATGGGAAAAAAGCCGCGGTTTTCAAAAAACGTTTTTTGAAAACCGCAGATTTTTTCCCATATCAACTACTATGGCGCATTCGATTGACGCATTGTCAAACACAAGTTGGATGCGGAATTGACTTGATTTTTAAGCCGGAATATTCCTTATTTGACGTCATAATAGATTGTTATACACTTTCCCGCGAATATTAGCTTACTTTTCCCGTAAATATTGTCTATTTCGTAAATTATATATTAAAACATCTCTCTTAATCAAACGATGACATATAGATTTTTAAGCTCACATAAAGCTGAAGTGTATACCTCTAAAATATCAATAAATGAAAAAATCTATCTGATTTTTATTTCATATGAAAGCTAAACAATAAGCATGTTTTCACGGTTCCCTATATATTCTTTGTAAATATCGCTGAAAAATACTGACTTTGGCCTGATTTTAAAAGCCTGATAACAGGAACAGGATTACAGACCATTATTTTTTTGAAACAATGGTCTAAGACCTACAAAATATCTTAAGACAAAAAAAAATCTGTCTGATATTTTCATTGGGCTCGAACTACCTTAAGAAGTATTATAGAAGATATGAACATTTGATATCTTAATGTAAGGCGACTCTCAAACAGCTTATTACTAAGGGCATTTCTCACCCTCGTTTTTACGGAAATGTTGTTAAAAATGTCAAAAACTGATAAAAAAAATCCAAACAAACTGGAAAGTAAATTACATTCTTTACGTAACAGGGGATATTGATCGGTCATTCTTCACGATTCCGTTAAATTGGCTTCGGGATCCAATGACCTGAAGATTTTATAGTTATACTCTCCTCTAACTGATACTGCCGATGTCCACTGAAATCCATGGGGATTCTTTACCAAACCCTTCGAGAAATTTTGAAATTGATTTTAATTTTAAAAAACAGTGTTTTATCAGTAGACTAAGCTCCTTGAGCTAGCCGACAGTTTAGCAGCGAACACTCCTTGACCCATCTTTCTAAATTACGTTTTGTCTTATTCTTTCCCTGTCAAGATTGTGGGGGGTTAGTGGTCTACCTGTAGGTATTAAACCTATGGGTTTTATTCACATGTTAATTATATTATAGGGCAACGGGATAGAGAAAGGGGAGGTTTGAGTACCCGTAAACTTGTCTAACCCTACCGCTAGTTTTGCTAGTGCAGGTACCAAGTCCGGCTATCCTGAGTTCCTATCGTTGTCTATGTTTTTTCTTTTGTCATTTTATTGTTTTTCTTGTGCAGTTTCCTGGGTGATTGTGGTATGTAATTGTAATGTTCGGCCATTGTAAGTGTTTCCTGTTATCTTCTCTTCACTAACAGTAGGGGACGATTATAAAATCGTCCTGTCTTGTATGAACATATACATGCTATTTTACAGAGCTGTATCCTTGAAAATTTGTATGGTTCATCGACATTTAAACTATCAGTAGGTGTTAATTATTTGGTGTCATGGATATCTGTTAACTAAATTTGTTATTATTCCCTGTGTTCGTTGATGTGAAACGCATTTTGCAATTTTCCAACCATCTAAACACATTACCATTTGGCACAGCTTGGCTAGAATGATCAACAAACCATTGAATTTCACATACAGTTGTATAAGGTAAACTAGATAATTTAGTCATCATCTGCTTTCACAGCATTTTTATTTTTAACCAGAATGTAAATTTCAGAAGTTCTATATGACAAATTCGAAATACAAAGATATATCAATCAGATGCAAGATTAAAAGTCTAAGCAACCAAGAAAATATTGTTGTAAATAAACAGAACGTACATTTAACATTACCGGAGCATCAACTCCGCGAGTAAGCACGGACCAAACCATCTGGCAGAGTGTTGTATGATGCGATATATCATTAACCGATTTGTCATTGTTTTATTCAAATGACACGCTCTTTATTTTGTGCAGGATCATTTTGACTCTTTTTACCGAGTATGAAAATTTGAAACAAGTATGTCAATACATTTCGGGTAAAATAATTCAGATTGTAGCCGGTGTTTTTTCTCTTTGTTTTATTTTCCTCTTATTATTTTTTATTCACTACCTTTTGATAAACAATTTAAAATTCAAAATCATTTGTAAAAATTATTATTGTTGTTTATATTGTATTTTTTCTCATTTTATTCATATATTTTCCCTTCTGGTCTCATTCAGTATTGTTTTTATATAAGCAATGACGAAATATGGAGAAAATGCAAATGAGACAAAGTCTCTTCAAATACATAGTAAAAACAAGTATAATAAAACAATGCTTTTAATGTTGTTCTGAATATTGAAGTCACCAGTTGTATGTCTTTTTTTATATTTACGTTTTTACATTTACCAACTATTTGCATTTTTACAGATATGGTAGGCGAGCGCCCGGGATTCTCTCTGATCGATTTTATCATATTTGGTATTACCATTGTAATATCCATTGGAATAGGTGTGTTTTATGCCAAGTCAGGTGGGAAACAGAATACTACTGCAGAATATATCGTCGGCAACAGAAACTTGTTAACAATTCCAGTTGGCCTCTCTTTGATGGTATCGTTCGAGTCGTCCACTACAATGTTAGGATTTCCGGCGGAAGTTTACCTTTACGGTATCATGTTTTGGTGGTATACCTTTGGTTTTATGATTGCAGTTTTGTTAGGAGCCATTTTATCTGTACCATTAGTTCACCCGTTAAAGATAAAGAGTGTTTACGAGGTAAAGTCGGAAAACGTCATACTATTGTTTAAAATTTAATATATACAATATTGGCTCTTACGTGTCGAATTATTCGGTAATTGGAATAAAAAAATGCTGTTTGGATATTGCATTTGTTTAATGTTCAATATATTTTGTCATATATGTGTTTGTATAATAATAAATCCAATAAAAAGTGTTTGAAACGGTTCATCAAAAAAAGCTAACAGTAAAGTTCTACAATGGCCGAAAACTTTTTATCACATACCACAATTCACAAACCAACCGCACTAGAGGAACACAAATGAAAGACATGAGACAAACGTGAACAAGATTGCTATGCATAGCTATGTGTCTCCCGCCGCTGCAGTAAAGTCGATAAAGTCCAATAACTCATGTAAAATTTTGCGAATCAAAATGGCGGCAGGATATGATCAACTGCATTAGGCAAAAAGTCAAACAAAATTTCAGCAAAATCCCTTAAATGGATTTTGAGGAGATGTGTCCACAAAGTCTTCCTATGCTGTAGTATGCATTAAGTCGATAAAGTCCCCAAACTCTTGTAAAATTTGCCAAATCAAAATGGCGGCATGATATGATCCACTACAGTTAGTGACAAACAATCACACAAAATGTCAGCAAAATCTGTCCAGTGGTGTAAGAGGAGTTGCGCCCACAAAAACGACACACGGACGCATGGACGCACGGACGCAGACCATTACTATGTCCCTCCTCGCGTTGCGGCGGGGCGACAATAAATTGCTATGTTCTAGTACATACAAAATGTATGGAGACTAATGATCCTGGAAAATCTGAGTAGTGGTTTTTGAGGAGTTGCGTCCATAAGATCTGTCATTGTATAACATTGTTAAATTTTTAAAGTCCAATAGCACCTACAATATTTGACGAATCGAAATGGCGATGCAAAATCATCTAGTACATATGGCGACTAACAATCCTGTAAAATAAGAATGAATTCGGACCAGCATTTCCTGAGGAGTTGCGTCCACAAGATTTGCCACTGTATAACAATGTGGAACTAATCAAAGTCCCATAACGCCAACAAAATTTGACCAATCAAAATGGTGATGCGATATGATCTAGTACTAATGGTGACTAACAATTCTGTAAAATTTGAATGAATTCTGACCGGCGGTTTCTGAGGAGTTGCACCCACAAAAAAGGTGACACACGGACACACAGACGCACGGACCAGACCATTACTGTGTCCCTCCGTCGCGTTGCGGCGGGGGACAATAACAATAAAAACTCGAGATCTCGAGATAGCCGGACCTGATATAAGCACTAGCAAAAGCCAGTGTCGGTGCAATCGGTTTATGGGTACCCAAATCCCCCCTTTCTCTGTCCCGTTTCCCTATAGTATGAATAAAACAAAATGCAGGTATCATGTATAAATAGAAAACTAAAAGCATTACGGGATTTTAACCTAGAACACTTTTTAATCACGTCGTTATGTTTATATTGCATGAAATAGATTGTTAGGCAGAATAAACCTTTTTAATAAGCTTTTTTCGGACACGACTTTATCAATAGAGCATTAACAGAAAGGCATAAAAGTATATTAAATACTTTTTTTCATTTCAGTACTTGGAACTAAGGTACAAGAATAGAACTGTTAGACGACTCGGCATGGTTGCGGGAATGCTGTATTACGTATGTATTCTCCGTAGGAATGTGGTGAAATGGTGCTGTGTAACATAATAAAAAAAAATCTAGGGTTCTCATATTTTTCTTCCCAAGAGGAAAACATACTGAGTTCAATGTAACCATGTAATAATTATGTACCACTAATATAATGTAATGACAATTGCTAATATCTTATTATGTTTCTCTGTCTATCTATCGTTTCCAAATAGCATGTGCAACTATTAAAAGTAATATTCACCAACAATTTTTGTTGAAAAAGGGTCGTTTTCGGCTCACTTTTCTGAAGAAGTAATTTCCTTTGTGAAACTCCTTACATAAGTTGTCGAAATGCGCATTTGCAGAAAGTAAATTCACAGTAACTTTGGTATTTAGTTATTTATGAAACTTGATAGGGGTAGGCAAGAAATAGCCGATACAGGATAGAAAAACAAAACAAAAACAAAACAAAAGAAAAAACAAACAAACAAACAAAAAAAACCAAAAAACAAAAAAATGATCATATCTGCAGTTTGTTAAACTTTCTAAGTAGTCAACACTTCGATTAATTATTCAAATTTAAGGGAAAATACTGATTTGAAGCTTGGCGTTACCAGTCTTTGCCGTGTTTTTTGTCATTTATTTAATAAATTTATAAATAATTGAAAGAAAAACGAACGATTCTCCTGTAATTGTCTATACATGACATAAAAGCAGACGCAGAATTTAGTGATTATTGCAGTGTTAAAATCTCTTTTTTTTATTCTTTATTTTTAGAGAAACAAACAGCATTTGCATACACAAAAGACAAAAATATTACAGACATATATGTCGTGTACAGAGAGACATTAAACTATGAATAAATTAGCTATAATTGAAATATCAGTGTTCAAAGCAAAATAATGATTTGAGAAGTAATCACATATAGATAACCAAAACATTTTTGGTATGACATTCCGAGAATAATATATGTTATTCGGGAATCTTCACAGGGGATACGGGTTCATATTCCCCGTCTGTGTTTTATATCCCCTGAGCCGTCAGGCGAAGGGGATATAGGGCACAGACAGGGAATATGAACCCGTATCCCCTGTGAAGCCCGAATAACTTTTATATTCTGCTAGAAGTGCTGTAATTTTTTTTTAAAGCGTTTAAAAATTACAATTTTGCTACCACGGGGATACGGTCTCATATCCCCTGTCAAGGTAACCAATCAAATTGCAGGATTTACCTGGATATTTCACTTCAGCAGAATATATGCTGATATGTTTCTGGTGTTTCGAAACAAAAAGTCCACAGTTCTGTTTCTTTTTTCTTAATGTAAGTAGTAGAAAGTTTATTTTGAAGTACTGTAGACCGGGAAATTTTCGCGCCGTCTTTATTTCGCGGTAATTTCATCGGATTTTAGTTCACGCAGTTTTGAATTCGCTGCAAAATTGTTGACCATTGACTTCAATAATAGACAAGTATATTCGCGCGTTTTATTTTCGCGGTTTCATTCCAAACACGAAAATAAAACTGCCGCGAAAATTTCCCGGTTTACAGTAAGTATTCTATACAGTAATTTAAGCTGAAAATGTTGCACCTGTGTAGATGACATGAATACATTTCATTCAAATTGTCTATTTGTAATGCTACTAACAAACCATTATAGATAATACACAGGGTTCTGGAATTTTTCAGTTTGTCAATACAAATGGTATTAACTAAATCCAGCCTTTCATTTGCCCACAAAGTCACTCTTCCACTCTACCGGAATTTTACTTAAGATACTATAAAATTCAAAATATATGTTGACAAATAATGATATTTTTTCCACAAATTAAGTGTAATTAAGAAAAAAACTTATTTCTTATTTTTCTGAAAGCAAATTCTTAACGAAGTACACAGCATTCTACCATAGTTTGATTGTTTTAATTATACCTTTTCCTCGATTTGTATATTTTTATTCTGCCACAAAGTTTGTGACAAAATATTGTATGAATCCCCTTATTCGGATAATTTATCCTCCCCATTGCGTTTTGAAAAATATAAATAATATCCTTCCATCTTTGAGACCGACTCCATTCTCTTCAGTGTCTGAACTTTACTCCCACCACATTCTCAATACACTAAATTGCAAAACTGCTCCTTAGAAACTTGTAGACCTAAATTTCAGATAATAAATATCATAAGCACGCATTTAGTGTTAATTTGCAATAAAACAATGTTGAAAACAGAGCTTTGTTCAATTTCTTCTAAACGAAAATTCTATCATTCAGTTTTCATAAAAAACTGGGCAATTAAAGGTCTTCCATTCTCATGAATTTTGTCAAAATTTCTGAAAAATTCACAGTACCATTTGTAGCTCACCTGACCAAAGGTCAGTGTTAGCTATTGCCATCACTTGGCGTTCGTCGTCCGTCCGTCTGTCCGTCCATTAGATTTTCACATTTTCATCTTCTCCTCTGAAACCACTGAAGCAAATTCAACCAAACTTAATATGAATGATGTATGGAAGTCCCTTTACAAAGATTGCTCATTTCTTTCCGATCTGATAAAAAACATGTCCACCAGCGCGGAATTTAGGTTAAACATAGGCCCCTAAGGGAAAATTCACATTTTCAGCAACTCCTCTTAAACTGCTGAAGCAAATTCAACCAAAATTTACAGGAATGATGTACTAAAGGTGGTTTGCAAGGATTGCTCAGCTAGTTTTTTTGATTCAACAAAAAACATGGCCGCCAGCGCGGAACTTAGGTTAAGCATATGACCCTAAGGGAAAAATCACATTTTCATTAACTCCTCTGAAACTGCTGGAGCAAATGCAACAAAACTTTTATGGAATGATGTACTTAAGGTCCTTTACAAAGATTGCTCATGTCATTCCGATGCGACAAAAACATGACCGCCAGCACCGAACATAGTTTAAAATTGGCCCTATGGGAAATTCACATTTTCATCTTCTCTGAAACCACAGAAGCAAATTCAACCAAACTTATAGGAATAATGTATGGAAGGTCCTTTACAAAGGTTGCTCATTTCGTTCCGATCAGATAAAAAAATGGCCGCCAGCGATGAACTTAGGTTTAACATAGGCCCCTAAGGGAAAATCACATTTTCACCAACTCCTCTGAAACTTCTGAACCAAATTCAACCAAACTTTACAGGAATAATGTACTTAAGGTCTTTTACAAAGAATGCTCATGTTATTCTGATTCGACAAAACACATGGCCGCCAGCACAGAAAATAGTTTAACACTGGCCCTATAGGAAATTCACATTTTCTTCTTCTTCTCTGAAACCACATAAGCAAATTCAACCAAGCTTTACAGGAATGGTGTATGGATAGTCCTTACAAAGATTGCACATTTTTTTTCGATCGGATAAAAAACATGGCTGGCAGCATGGAACTTAGGTTTAACATAGGACCTTATGGGAAAAATCACATTTTCATCAACTCCTCTGAAACTGATGAATTAAATTCAACTAAACTTTACAGGGATGATGTATTAAAGGTGGTTTGCAAAGATTGCTCATTTAATTCTGATTCGATAAAAAACATGGCAGCAAGCAGGGTACATAGTTTAACATTTGCCATATAAGAATTCACATTTTCATCTTTTCTTCTGAAACCATTAAAGCAAATTCAACCAAACTTTACAGGAATGATGTATGGAAGGTCCTTCACAAAGATTGCTCATTTTCGTCTGATCCGATAAAAACATGACCACCAGCATGTCTCATTGTGTTGGGATCCGACAAAAAAAAAAAAATGGCTCTCAGCATGGAACTTGGTTTCAAATGGTACTCCAAAACGAAAATATCTTTTTCATCACATGCGTTGAAATTATTGAAGCAAATTCAGTCAAACTACGATAAAACAAGACTGCCAGCACAGAACATACTTTAACGTAGGATCCTATGGGATAAACATCACCCTTTGAAAGCATTTTGTCAGGTGAGCGATTCAGGCTCAGTGTGTGAGCCTCTAGTTTCTCAATGTTAGGAAAACTGTATAAAAAGGCAAAATTTTCCTTGATACTGAACGTCAAGTTGAAAGAATTACCTTCCTTGCTAAATATCTGACTTTTATTTACTTTAATATTTTTAGATACCTTTTAAAAATAGAAAGTTTAATGCAGGCAGTTTGTAGTGTCTTATTAATTTGAGTGTATTTTCATGATAAAAAAAATGATATTTTATATCTACTTATGAAAAATATAATATTTTCATAAGAATAACCCTAATTATTGGGTTTTATTCATACCAATCACAACAAGTAATTTCTATATAAAAAGGAGTTATCTCCTCTCACACCGGGTCTTCTACTTTAAATTTCAAAAGTGGGATTTACAGTTCATGGGGTCAAGCAATTTAAGTAGAAATTACATTGGAAGAATAAACGAAAAAAAAAAAAAAGAAAAGAAAAAACATTTGTGCATTGCCAGAAGTTGCATATAAAGTTGTTCTATCATTAATATCAATCATGTACTAATTTATTTTTGTAGTTTGGCTCAGTTAATCCTGAGAAAAAAAGGCAACGAAATCATAATAAAGCACTTTGCTTTTATGTAGTCTTAATTTATTTTATAAAATAAGTATAATTATAGCATAACTAATTAGCCGTCGTGACTATAAATACAATGTCACGAGTGCCGAACGACACAGAAGGATTAAAAAGGTTCGGAATACTCGTTAAATCATTTTCACTTTCGGCCAAGTGCGAATCGAAGAGATCATTATTATAGTCAAGCAATATATGCGATTGCTGAAAAAAAAAAACATCATAACTGTCGGAAACATTGATATAGTAACAGTTATAATTTCTTTATCGGGATCGCATCTATTGTTTAGACTACAATAATGATCTCATCGATTCGCATTTGGCCGATAGTGCTTCTACGTTGTTCGACACTCGGGACATTTTTATTGATGTTCATGACGGGCGATAAGCTTTGCCTTTTATTAAATAGATTTTGTACTCACAAACCGAGATTTTACATGCGGATTATTTCATATTTTTTACTTCTTGTAGATATTCTACATGGGTATTGTATTATTTGGACCTGGCGTCGCTTTGGAGGCAAGTAAGTGTTTGCAAATATTATTATAAATATGTTTATTGCTTCAAAAGAGTTGCATATTATTAATACAAAGGTTAAACTAATTATTCTTTAACACTGCAAAACAAACGTTGATTTAGACATACTTGAAGACATCAACCGCATTGCTTCGATGAACAAACAGGCTGTGTGAGTGCAATTCAAAATAAAAAAAGATGGGGTGTAGTAAAACGCTTACACAATCACTTTTTTTATTAATGTCAGACGATGAAATAAGTGTTTAGCCTTTAAAATAATGTGTTGCCATCATTGTCTCCACAACTGTATGTACAAACCCCAAGCTCCACAAAATGTAATGGCATATTAAATGATAAAACCTTTTGAAGAATAAATATATATATTATATATATGTAGATGTCCTTGGTAATGGATTTGGCTTCAAATTTCATTTTTTTTTTTTTTGGAAATGAGTACTTCTTTCTGGACAACTTTTGAATTATGGCTTTCCATATTGTTTGATTTTAATGCTGCTGATGAGAGGTTACTCCTTGAAATACGTTTACAGAATAACGAAAATTACTGTGTTTTTTAATTCGGTATTTTTTGTATTTTGAACCATTGTGCCGATGCCACTACTGGTGGGCCAGAGGTACCCGTGATTCACCAGCCCGATAGCCAGACTTGTCCCACATGAAAAAAATAATCTTGCATGTTATAGAAATTTACTGATTTTATCAAAATTCTAACAACTTTTAAATACTGAGGCTTTATTCCGTGTATGGCACTTGGTAGATTTCTTTGCTACTGGATTCGGCTTTGAATTTCAATATTTTTGGAAATGAGTACTTCTTTCTGGACAACTTTCGGATTATGGCTCTCAATATTATTTTATGTTAATGCTGCTGATGAGAGCTTACTCCTTGAAACACGTGTACCGCACGAAATTTACTGTCATTTATGCATCTTCGGTATTTTTGTATTTCTTTTACATGATATACTAGTAAGATGAACAGATATTATATTTATACAAATAACTCAATGTTTATAAATGGCTTTATGTATGGAAAGGTAAGTGGTAGAAGCCATTAGCATTGGAAAATTAAGTAGGGTGGTAAACTGGATTCGAAACCATAAATCATCCGTCTAGAAGTTCACTGTTGCCATTTGGATATACGTTTCTGCACTTCCAGGTTACCTTGACATTCATATTTCATAAAACAATATTGATTTTTCGTAGGGCTCTTGTGTGTACTTAAACAACGGCAGTAGAATACCAGAGGAACAAAGCACATTACATAAATCAAAGTCTAGAGACAAAGCAAAAAGAAAAACCGCAGAAATCAGTAGGCGGAAGACGCTATATACCCAAAAACACAAACACACTAAAAATACAAGTCAACACTGAAGCAATAACAGTGTGAAAACAGAGTAACATCAGGTGCTCCGAATGGGTAAGCATGTTCTTCTCTGTTTATAGCACCTTTCACACTGATAGTGGGTCAATCCAGGGTAAAGTCAGAATCGTTTAATGTCAAATCCGGGAAGACGTGAATCTAGCTAAAAAATTCAGTTTTCATTTGTGACGCCGACATTTCATACTGGTATCTACCTATCATGTCGTGGTAATGTCCATAAAATAATTGAAGGGATGAAAGTAACAACGACTGAACATATCCCCGACTCAGCAGTTTTTGTGACAGTTCTTTTTGGTTCTTTCTACAAAGTCGCTCTACAGTTAACAGCGGCTGTACAATTCCGAAGGAAAAATTAGTGGCATTTACATAAATCGAAGTTCAAAGACATGGCAAAAATGAGAACACAGAAAAAAATGACATAAGACAGCTACAAAGCACAGAAAAAACACTGTTACTGAGAAAAATGTTTTTGAAAGATCGGTTAGGTAGCTGATTTGTTATTGCCTTTTTGTAACCCTTAGACAAAACAAATGAAGACTAAGGTAACTAATAAATTGTGAAATATACACTCCGTGTGCTGTGGAGATAGGCATATTGCTGCTGAGAAAGAGAAAGTTTTCAATTCGGAAGTCAAAATCATCACCCCTGTCATATAACCTAGATTTCAGACGTCCACGTTCGTTACTGTATAACAAAAGGTCAGGGAATGGAGTCGTTTGCCTCCTTGATTTCAAGCTCACTTGAATAGATCCGATGTAAATATTCTTTAAATTTTTGGTTATTAAGAAAAAGTACATCGTCTATATATTTGAAGCTGAAATTAAAAGTCTGGGCTAGTTGTTTTTGTTTCTGTTGTATAAGACCTTGCAAAAACTTTGCTTCATATGAATAAAAGAAAAGGTCAGTTAAAAAAGGCACACAATTTTATCATAGTAATCCCTATTGTTTGTTGATAAACGCAGCCTCCACATTCAACAAAAATGCTGTCGATCAAAAATTCAAGCATCTGTATCACGTCATTTTTTTAACATGATATGATTTATCTTTTCATATAACCAAAAAGAAATACCTGCGTTCTCCGTTGTTGCATATACGTATTTCGACAACTAATGTCTCTTCAGTGCAAATCAATCAAAACATTTTGAAGTCCATATACCGAAATACATTTCGGTATATGGACTTACAAAAACAGGAAAACAGCAAACACCTACAATGGCCAGGAACTACAATTACAAGCCACAATTTACAAGCAAACTGCACCAGAAAAACAATAATGAAAACAAGAGACAAACATGTCCTTGTCCTTGTCTTCTTATAAAATTTTAGTTTCTTGATATTTGGGTTATTGGATGTCGTTTGTTTCCATTGATTTATTCACTTTTTTACCTTTTCGGGCCATTTAGGGTTTACTATATGGCGTGAGGTTCCTCACTGTGTTTAAGACCATATGGTGACCCCTAGATGTTTGTTTTTTGTCGTTTCAACCTGGATATGGGATGTTGTCTCCTTGACATTTACCCCATTTCCTTTCTTTTTCATATTTAAAAGCTGATAGATAACAAATAACCAAAATGATCTTAATAGAAAGGTCAAAATTCAGGCAAGGACAGAGCTATGTATGAGGGAGATACTCCTAAGTTTTAAACAACATTTTGTTAAATGTAGATAATGCTGGTTTTAAAATAAAATCGGTTTTCGGGTCAGCGCTGAAGTACTAACTACTGAGCTGGTGAGTACCCTCGGGGACTAATAGTCCACTATCAGAGGCATCGGCCCAGTGGTAACAAATATCACAATATGGAAATTACTGTTATTATGCACATTGCGACAACTTATGTCTCTTCAGTGCAGATCAATAAAATCATATGGAAGTCCATACACCGGAATGCGTTTAAAGGCTGATAAGAACAAATAGCCAAAATTCTGATAAGGACAGGGCTATGCATGAGGGAGATACTCCTTAGTTTAAAACAACATTTTTAAAAATTAAGATATTGTAGTTTTAAAATAAGATTTTCGGGTCGGTTCCGAAGTACCCTCTGGAACTACCAGTCAATTGAGACTGAAGACGCTTACTGCTGATCGAATTCTGTAAACGTCATTTAAAGATGATTTTTTTTTCCTGAAATTCACTAGCTTAATTTGAATTTCTTTCGATTAAGAAAATGAAAACGGGTATATTTTGTGTAGATCGAGGTACATTCCGCCAAAGATTTCAAGTTTTTTTTAAATCAACTGACTTTTCGACAAAATGATTGATAAAACTTTAGTTATAGAAATTAACATTGAACACAGAATTTGTTTGACAATGCATTTAGTATTTTTGTATTATTTATATACATATTCAATGGAAGCTACTTAATTTGTTATTTAAATAGAGAGCAGACAAAATACACAATAAAGGCAAAAATATGGAATGACTTTTCATGTATAAAAAGATGCAGTGCTTCAATTTTTTTAGCAACTAACATGCCATTTTGGGCGTCAGTGATGATTGTAGCCATTGCTTCTGTGATCTACACATCTATTGTAAGTATATTAAGCATACCAGGCGACTAAATCATAGCTGGAGTTAAAGTTAATGATGCCCTTATTGCATATTCAGTAATAACATGCGTTTTCGTTTTCTAGCTTTTGTATACTCTATAGACAAAATGATTAAATACCAAAAGTATAGAAATGTAGAAAGCAATTTGTAAAGCATGATGAAGATCAATTGCAAGGTCTTTCCCAAAGTTAGAATGTTCTCATTATCAATTATCAGCATTGTAAGCTCAATATGAGTATAAGGTAACACAAAGTTATTAGACTATGACCTTTTCATCTATATTTCGGCATATCTTGTTCAGCAAAGTGAATTGTCTTTTACATTTCTTCTTCTACAATGAAATTCGTTAATCAACTTATAATACGAATTCGGTTAAATGAATTATAAAATTCAATGAAAATAATGTGTTAATATGTTGAGATTCTCGTTAGAAAATTACCAATGATTAACATTTTATAAACGCCATATATAATGTTTGTACACAAATACCTAAGCTTCCTTACTATAATCAAAAGATACTCTATATAATATTTAGAATTTAAAGGAATAAACGACAAGTTGGACCATTTATTTCAGGGTGGAATCAAAGCTGTCATTTGGACTGATGTTTTCCAATTTATTTTAATGGTCATTGGAATGGTTTCTATATTAATTCAGGTAAGAAAACAATATTATACAATTACAGCATGTGTACGAGGTCGATATGATGTTATATTGACCTGAGAAATGCATATCGACCGAGGATGAAATCCGAGGTCGATATGCTTTTCTAGGTCGATATAACATGATATCGACCTCTAACACATGCTGTAATTGTTATATTATTAATTTACAAGAATGAACTAAAAGACTTAAAATAAAGAAAGCCTATATTTCACAAATGCATATACAGTTGTATAAACTTTTAAGGATATATAATTGACTTTGATCTTTAAATCCTATAAATTTCACACAAAGAAAATATTTTACTTTATTTAAGTAAAATTTCATTTCATCTGATTATAAAATACTTCTATGTAAGTTATTGATATGAAAGATTATTTTGGTCTATATTTAGTAACGTGCGATATAGCCATGCAATATCACTTTATACAGGGAGTCATGTGACCACTTCTCCGCCAATTAAATTTCTCAAACGATATCAAATTAAAAATATAGTAAAATATTTATTACATTGAAAATTAAAAAAAAGCCAAGACAACGAATGATTCAACAGCAAACATCTTTTAGAAATCCTTTTTATCTGTATATAGGAGTATGTTTTAAGTGACTTTTTATCTGTATATAGGAGTATGTTTTAAGTGACTTTTTATCTG
>MJUU01007507.1:185508-212314 GCA_002080025.1 Modiolus philippinarum | reverse complement strand
TGGTAGCGGGTACTTCTTTGCTGTTTTTTTTTTAGATTCGATTACTGCTGATTTGAGGTTACTGCTTGACCTATTCTCACTATAGATCCCTGACCGCTCTAACCTGTCATAGAATCCTGACTGCTCTGACCTGTCATAAAGCGTTGACAGTTGTTGTATTATTTTACTTTTACCATTTTTTTTCAGGAATTTACTTTACTTGCTTCTTGATCAATTAATTTTATCTTCTCGGACAGAGCAGTCAAGATTCTATCACATGATGGAGTGGTCAGGGCTTAATGACTGGTCAGAGCAGTCAGGGCTATATGACAGGTAATAGCAGTCAGGATTCTATGACAGGTTACAGCGATCAGTGCTCTATGATCGGTCAGAGCAGTCAAGGCTCCATGACTGATTAAGCAGTCAGGGCTCTATGACAGGTTATAGCAGTCAGGATTCTTTGACTGATCCAAGTTAAATTCAAGTTAACTAATGACTGTTCTCTGTCCATTATTTGGACTAGAGATTATGTCTGCACCCTACTGCAACTGACCATATATTCTTGAAAATATATGAAATCTATGAGCGTAAATAAAAGCGTTAAACAAATGTAAGTTTTACAGGACTTACACGTTTACTCCATTAAACATTACAAAGAGATATTGTCAAGTCCCATAAGTTTTGTTTTCCAACAGACAATAGGGATTCCTCAGGGAAGTAACTGTGCGCCGCGTTTAGCTGACCTTTTCCTGTACTCGTACGAGGCCAAGTTTTTACAAGGGCTTACAAAAGGAAACAAAACCATTAAGCCCAATCCTTTAATTTCAGCTTCCGCTACATAGGCGATGTACTTTCTTAATAATCCTAAATTTAAGGAGTATTTACATCAGATTTATCCCAATGAACTTGAAATAAAAGAAACAACCGATACACCTACTTCAGCTTCGTACCTAGATCTTTTATTGTATATTAATGAATATAGACGTTTGAAATCTAAGCTATACGACAAGCGTGATGATTTTAATTTCTCAATTGTGAACTTTCCCTTTCTTAGCAGCAATATACCTACCTCTCCAGCCTATGGAGTGTACATTTCACATTTGATTCGTTACTGTCGAGCGTGTAGTTTGTACAGTGATTAATGAATAGAGCAAAAACACTGTCTCAAAAGCTGCTTAGTCATGGATTTGTTCAACCTATGTTAATTTCATACCTCAAGAAATTCTATGGCCGTCACCATAACATCATTGAAAGATATGACGTGTCAGTGTCCCAAATGAAAGTGGATATTTTCAGCTAGATTCACGTCTTCCAGGATTTGAATACCGATTTTGACATTTCCTGGATGGACTCACCCACAGTGTAACGGGTACTGTTAACAGATCAGGACATGCTTCTACCCTTCCGGAGCACCTGATGTCATTTTCAGTTTCACTGGAGATCACACTGTTAGTGCCTTGATTGTGATTTTCTTTTTCTGTGCTTTGTGTCTGTCTTGCGTCATTGTTTACTATGTCTGGCGTCATTGTTTTCTGTGTTCTCGTTTTGGCCATGTCTTTGGACTTTGGTATTCTACTGCCGTTGCTTTTTGTATTAGAAAGATATTTATATATTATTGGTCTCCTTGTAAGTTGTCTTTGATGTCATGACGGCTTTAAGTTGGATACATTGAAAGTGACGAATAAGTAGTCCAACCATTTATAACAGCAATATGATATTTTTGCTGCATTGGCAGTAGATATTAAGTTATATTTTAACTCCACTTTACAATTAAATCAATACCTGTGATTGTAATCTGCCATTGTAGGCGATTCTTTTTATCTTTTGTTACGTAAACTTGCAGCTTGAATTTATTTTCAATAACTGATAATATATCTTGTAGATCCTCCCATTTATGGTTCTAGATATCTTCCGACATGTTCCAGGGATGGCAGGATTGTTTATGGCATCACTTTTCAGTGCATCCCTCAGGTATATATTTATAGTCACTTTGGCACACCACTATATTGAAAATAATATTCAACTGATAATACAATCGCATGTTAGCCTGAAACAGCTAATCACAATGTTATCAAATAAGGCACAATGGATAAGGCTCAATCGGGTATGGCTAAAGTTCAGAACAAGATATTATAGGGGTTGACTCAATTATTTACTTGCTCCGACACTGCGCTAGCATTCTTCTCTTATGAAGTTTATTGGATAAATCAATAACAAATCGTCATATTTAAAAAAAGAAACCGAATATTCATTTTCAATAAATAGTATGTTATTTTTACCAAGACTAAAGTCTCTTCCACTTCCTTTTTAGATAATGGAAATGTTACGATCTCAGCTCTATTTTTACATTATCATATTTGAATTATAAATCAGGAATGCCCATACATAACTTAAAAAGTGTTGACTTCGCTGATTACGGCATGCAAAAAAGTCTGCAGTCATGTGCATTTTCGCATTTTTTTTTCAAACAGGTAAACTTTTCTAATTGAAGGATTGTCATATTTTAAGGGCAACCTAGTAACTTGATGAAAGAGATGGCTCGAGTTGACCTAGCTAATAATAGCAAGGTGTACTCGTTCGGGGTTGACAATTGAAATCAACGGTCTTTTGGTATGTAAACACCGAATAGAAATTAGCAGAACATTAACAAGTTCTTTCAAATATCTCTTTTGCGTTTAATGTATGCATACTTCAATTATATGTTGGGGTATTTTGTTGAATTATTTCATTTACGGATATGTTTTTTTCTTGTATTAAATAGTGGGGGAGGGGGTCAAAGCACATGTTACATGAAAAAACCAAAGTGAGACTTCTTATCATCTGACTTCAGGTAGAATCTGCCAACACCTATTTCAGAATGGTCTAGTCTTGTCGATAATTGTGCTCCAATAATATTATCACTTTAAAACTATGAACCATTTTTGAAAAAGTATTTGTTTTTTCTTTCATCAATTGCTCATCAAACCAGATGAACATATTAAGCAATTTTTGAAAATTAGATATATAAATAAAGGAATTGATTTGATTGATGTTGCAAGCATTTTCGGGCCCAAATATTAAAAAAAAAATTTATCCGTATATTTTGGCAAGCGTGATATGCCCATCATTTCCTTTTCTTACAAACAACCCACTAGAAGTATTTCCTTCAATCACCCTTTTATCAATTGTGATGCTGATTTTGAGAAGAACTACGTGTACCCCAGCAGCTGACACTGTTCCATGTCACCATAAATCTATGACCCTTGCAGACATTTCTTAAAGGGGAACTTAAACGTAATTGAAGATACTTAAGTTCGACGGTTCTGTAGAAAAGGGCCTGAACATCGCCCCTTTCCAAAAAACTTGCAAGCTTGTTTTTATATCATTCAAGACGCATTCACTAAGTATTGTATAAAATGGTGGAAACTCGAAAGTGCAGACAAAAACGCACTTAATTTGTTTAAAGATACGATTATCACTGGAGTCACCAACAGAATTAAGTTTTATAAAGATAATTACGATGAGCCACATTCTAAGCTGTCTGTGAACAGAATTATGTCAAAATTGAGAGATCTTGGCAAAAAAATATGTGTTTGTACCTGTTCACAAAGCTTCCAACAAGGTTGCTATCATTTGGCAGAAATGCTATATCGAAGTCCAACAAAACGAATTGGCCAAGTCTAATACTTTCAATGCACCTATTTCCACGAACAAACGCTCACCAAACAACATTACTAGGATACAGATATACTTTAAGTTCCACTTAAAGATAACACTTTGCCTTCCTAAGCTTCACGAAAACCCTATAAGCATCGTTTTATTTTTTGCATCGAAGAACTGTTCTACAACTAACTTGTCCATCCATTTAAGCGGTGCACTTTCTTGTATAAAGGACTGAATCATTAACTATCGTGAAAAAACTTATCAAAATCTGGTGTCAATTACTTTTGGAGTGTAAAAAAATTAAAGGATTAAATTTTAGATAAATTCCAATCAATATAAATACTAGTTTCATCTATCAACAGTTATGATCTTTCTACACTTTATACAACGCGTCAACATTATTTGATTAAATCTACATTGTGCATTTATTTTTAGCCATTCACTACACATAGGGGGAGGGTTTGGATCCAAGAAAACAACTGTAACCAAATCGCAATTTTTGCGCCTGTCAAAAGTTAGGAATATGTTGGTCATTGGCTTGTCCTAGTCTTCTTATAAAATTTAAGTTTCTTGATATTCGGGTTATTGGATGTTGCTATATGTTTTGAGGTTCCTCACTGTGTTGAAGACCGTACGGTGACCTTAAATGCTTTGTCTTGGGTGGTTTTAACCTGGATGTGGGATATCATTTCCTTTAAATTTACCCCATTTCCTTTTTTTTCATATTTTAACAAGTTTTGTTCGCCTTGGCAACATTGTTTATCAACAGGTCAATGGAATTTTCATGGGAACAAATTGTGCACCTCTCATTGCAGATCTTTTTCTTTTCTGTTACGAACGTACCTTCATGAAAAAAACTACAAAATGGAAGCATACAAAACAGTGATCAATTTATTTCTTTTTTCAATTATTACAGCAGGTGTATTGACGATATTCTTACTATTGACAAACCCACAGCAGCTGAAACTTAATAAAGCTAACAAAGATTCCAAATATCCCACTTTTCTGGATCTAACTATCATCGTTGACTCTGGTAAAATAAAAACTGAAATTTACGATAAAAAGGATGATTTTTATTTCAGTATCACTGATTTCCCTTTTATTGACGGCGACGTTCTTCTACCCCGTGATACGGAGTTTATATTTCTCAACTTGTGCGATGCGCACGCGTTTTTTCTACTCTTGACGACTTAAATGAACGTAACCTTAATATCACTTCCAAACTTTTGCAGCAATGCTACATATTTCATAAATTGTTAAATACATTTAAAAAGCTTCATCGAAGATACGAACATTTGATATCAAATTATAATGTCACTCGCAAAAGTGTATTACTAAGGGCATTTCTCATCCTCGATTTTACGGAAATGTTGTTAAAAATGCAAGATACGTATTAAATATCGGAAAAACTGGGACTTTACTTACATTCTTCACGCATTAGGGGGTATCGACTGGTTATTCTGCTTAAATAACAAAATACCGCATACTGACATCTCACTGATACTGCTGAAATACATGATTATTCTTTACCAAACACATCTGGGATTTTTTTGTTTTAATTTTCTTCCGTAGTGCAACAGCATTTGACAAGCAGACTATGCTCCTTGAGCAAGCCGGCAGATTAGAAGCGATCACCCCTTGACCCTTCATTCATTCAAAATTACGTTTTGTTCCCTTTGCCTTTTCAAGATTGTTGTCATATGCTTATTATACTATTGGGAAACGGTAAAGATAAAGGGGAGGTTTGGGTACCCATAAACCGGTTTAACACTACTGCTGGCTTGTGCTAGTGCCTTGCAGTCCCTTGGTACATTGTTGCATGTGACTATGTTTTGCGGCTATTTTATTAGGTGTTTCCTGTTATCTTTTTATTCTATTATTCTACATTAGTAAGCATGGTCAGCTCCACTCAGACATATATTCTGCATATCTTAACATCGAAATATCATGTTACATGTTTGTAAAGTGTTGTGCTTTTAGTTGGATATACTGCTAGGTTAAGCTATGTTAATTTGTTTTGCTTATTACAGTACATTATCATCAGGATTGAGTAGTTTGTCTGCAATGACAGTGGAAGATTTTATAAAACCGAAATTTAAAACATTATCAGATACAAAACTTACTTTCATTGCAAAAATGTCTGGTAAGTATACTGTCTTGTAAGTGTTATGTGGTGATATGATTGTTGCAATTAATCTTTTGTTAGACAACATTTTTTTTCGTTTTGGTAACACTATTTATCTACAGGTTAAATATTCCAATTGGTACAAATTGGACACCTCTTATTGCAGATCTTTTCTGTTCTGTTACGAACGAGACATTACAAAACAGTGATAAACTTATTTCTTTTTTCAATGATTCCAGGTATATTGACGATATCCGTACTATTGACAATCCCCAGTTTTGGATTATGTAGAAATAATTTACCCCATGAACTGAAATTAAATGAAGATAAAAGTGATTCCAAATTCTGCCCTTATTGGATATTATTATCGTTATTGACTCTAAGTCTTAGCATAATTTAAGATTGATTTTAAAAAACTGGCCCAGTCCTTTAATTTCAGCTTCCGTTATATAGATGATATTTTATCACTAAACAATCCTCGCTTTGGTGATTTTCTTCATCTTATCTATCCAAAAGAGCTAGAAATTAAGGATACTACAGATACTTCCACACCAGCCTCGTTCCTTGACCTTCATCTTAAAATTGACAAAAGAGGTACACTACAAACTAGGCTATATGACAAACGCGATGACTTCACTTTTCCAATAGTCAACTTACCTTTTCTTTGTAGCAACATTTCTAAAGCACCAGCATACGGAGTTTACATCATTCGCTATTCAAGGGCCTGTGGTCGATACATTGACTACCTTGATAGAGCTCGGTTGCTTACAAATAGGCTACTTAAGCAAGGGTATGTTGCCCATAACTTGAGGTCATCACTACAGAAGTTTTACGGTCGACATCACGATCTTGTGGACCTCTATGAGATTTCTGTTTCAAAGATGACAACAGATCTTTCTCTTTGCCACTAAAGTTTGATTTTCCTCTACCGGATTTGACCGGAGTTGACTTTACGACCGGAGTTGACATGTTCAACACGGCGGGTGTCTTATAAGAAGCAGGAGATGCTTACACTACCGGTGCACCTGATCTCACCCATGGTTTTAATTGGGTTCGTGTTGTTCATTTTTGTATATGTGAGTGTCCTCATTTTCTTTTCTGTGCCGTGCTCATGTTATGTTTTCGTTTCTTTGTTTTTCCGACGTTGCCATTGTCCTTGGATTGTTCTTTTCAGACTGACGGTTCGGTTCTCACTTACTTTTTAAGTTTATCGGAAATTTGTATGAATTTCCTCTGATCGTGTTGCCTGGTATTTTCAGTATCACTGAACAGGCCGTGAAATAGAAAATAACGGGTCAGTGTCAAGACGTCAAGTGCGCGTTGCTATGCCGTCATATGCATACGCATCATACGTTGAACTGATGAAGAATGCATATCAATTGTTGTAATAAAGAGTGTATTTACTGTGCTAAAACAGATATTTCGGCTAATTTCAGTTTATATTAGAGTTCTACTTATCAATTTGTGAATTACCGATAAAAGAAAAACAGGACATTTTGTTATTTATACGGTATTTATCACGGCGTAACGCACCAAGCTCGCCCTAACGGGCTTGCTTGATACTAGCCGTGATCAAGTCCGTATCAAAGTCAACATGTCCTATATTCCATATATACCAAAGGTACTTTTTCCCATTTCTATCAGTTATTTCATAATCTAACAGTGATAATTCTGCCCTTTATATAAGACTGTTAGTCCCCGAGGGTATTCACCAACCCAGTAGTCAATACTTCGGTGCTGACCCGAAAACCGATTTTATTAAAACTTGCAATATCTAAATTTTACAAAATTTTGTTTAAAACTAAGGAGTATCTCCCTCATGCATAGCTCTGTCCTTAGCTGAATTTTGGCTTTTCTGTTTAGACTCTTTTGGTTATTTGTTCTCTTATCAGATTTTACACGTTTTTGGTTAATGGATTTCCAAATGTTTTGGTTTAATCTGCACTGATGAGACATAAGTTGTCGAAAAGCGCATATGCAGAAAATAAATTAACAGTAACTTCGGTATTTTGTTATTTATTACCACTGGGCCGATGCCTCTGCTGGTGGACTGTTAGTTTCCGAGGGTATTCACCAACCCAGTAGTCAGTACTTCGTTGCTGACCCGAAAACCGATTTTATTAAAACTTGCAATATCTAAATTTTACAAAATTTTGTTTAAAACTAAGGAGTATCTCCCTCATGCATAGCTCTGTCCTTAGCTGAATTTTGGCTTTTCTGTTTAGACCCTTTTGGTTATTTGTACTCTTATCAGATTTTACACGTGTTTGGTTAATGGACTTCCAAATATTTTGGTTTAATCTGCACTGATGAGACATAAGTTGTCGAAATGCGCATATGCAGAAAATAAATTAACAGTAACTTCGGTATTTTGTTATTTATTACCACTGGGCCGATGCCTCTGCTGGTGGACTGTTAGTCCCCGAGGGTATTCACCAACCCAGCAGTCAGTACTTCGGTGCTGACCCGAAAACCGATTTTATTAAAACTTGCAATATCTAAATTTTACAAAATTTTTTTTAAAACTAAGGAGTATCTCCCTCATGCATAGCTCTGTCCTTAGCTGAATTTTGGCTTTTCTGTTTTGACCCTTTTGGTTATTTGTTCTCTTATCAGATTTTACACGTTTTTGGTTAATGGACTTCCAAATGTTTTGGTTTAATCTGCACTGATGAGACATAAGTTGTCGAAATGCGCATATGCAGAAAATAAATTAACAGTAACTTCGGTATTTTGTTATCTTTCATGCAATATCAAAACTTATATAAATGACAAAAGAGATCATTCTGATTTCACTATTACTAATTTCCTCTTTCTGGATGGTGACATTTCTCAATATGCATCCTTCGGAGTGTATATTTCTCAAATGGTACGAATCACACAAGTGTGTTTTTAATTAACGCAACCTTACTATAACAGTCAAACTTTAAAAAAAACAATAATTTACTTTCTGGCATCTGGCTATGTTTTTCGGCCATTGTAGGTGTTTCCTGTTATCTTTTTTATTCCATTCTACATATTTCATAAGTTTTTGAATACATTTAAGAAGTCTTATAATAGATGTGAACATATGATATCTCAATATTGCGTTACTTGCAAACAGCTTATTACAAAGGCCATTTTTTATCCTCGGTTTTACGGAAAAATGATTAAAAATGCCAGAAATCGATTAAAAATACTTAAAAGCTTGGATGTATCTTACATTGTTTACGTAATAAGGGTTATCGACAAGATATTCTGCAGGCACCAGTTCAGTTAGCTTTGAGATCAAGTGACCTGAAATTTTTACATACATACTAGCCTCTCACTGATACTACCGATATCTACTGAAGTTTAGGATGATTTTTGACCAAACCTTTTAGAGCAGATTGGAGTTTGTTTTTTATTTTTCTTCCGTGGGGCGACAATTTTCTACCTAGGCTCTTTTAGCTTATTGGCAGATCAGTGGCGACCACACCTTGACCCATCTTTCAAAATTTTCCATTGTTATTTTCTCTTCTCCCCAGATTGTGGTCATAGAGTTCGTTGTCTATCTGTTTTATTCGTATGTTTATTATACTATAAGAAAACGGGACAGAAAAGGGGGAGGTTTTGGGTACCCATTATTGGTTTAACACCAACTCTGGCTTTTGCTAGTGCCGGTACCAAGTCCGGCTGTCCCGAGTTCCTATCAATACTTACGTTTATCGTTAGTCTTATTTGTGTTTGTAGTATGTAATTGTAATATTCAGGCATTGTCGATGTTTCCTTTTATCCCCCTTTTTTCATTATGTATATTAACTCCATTTTTTTACCGCCAAAAGTTGATCATCATAAACTTTTAAAGTATCAAGGTGAAAAGCTATACGTATAAAATTTTGCATTCATGATAAGCCTGGATACAAAACACGTAATTGTACTATCAATTTTTTGGTTGGATAATCGAAATCCGAATTGCACAAAAAAATCTTTAAATACGCAGAATACTAGTTTCCAAATTCACAATATGGAACGTTGAGAATTCAAATTTGCATCTAGATCATTTTTGATGGGGTAATCGGTAATTACTAATTTTCAGGCTGAGATCTCATCTTCAAACGGATTAGCAAGGCCTCAAAACTCAATGTGTTTCCCAAAAATTAGAAAAAATCTTTCCAGACGTTTTCAGATTCAATTTTTATAAATCATTAAAATATAGTTGTACTTTGCAATAATGAAAAACGATATTTTCCGAAAATTAAAATTTTAAACAATAACCACATTTTACTGAATTCAATGCAAAATTATCAGGGGGAAACTTGGGACATCGGAAATCATATTTTAGACCTTTTGCAGTCTACAAATCTAATAAAGCCCTACCTGTTTGAAAACAGAAGTGCATTTGGCATTTTCCTCCAATTACAAAAAGTAAGATTTTAACATTTTAAAGGAAACATACACTCTTGATAAGAAGTTAATAAATAAGCAATCGTCTTTAGAAATGACTTTATTGACAGAACCATATTATTTGGGCAAAACAAAAAAATAGTATTGTATTATTTCAAACTGTCCTGAAATGTTTGAAAATTATCTGTTAAAATGTCATAACATTGGATAAAGTCCCCTGTACTCAAACACAGCCTGCTACATGTACAACTCTCATATGAAATCTAATTGCTGTTTTACCTTTGTATAAGAAACAACGATATGGCAATCAAACAGAATACATCGGCAAACGAATACCGAAGCAAGGACGAGGAAAGGGGGTATTCTAAAATAAATAAAAGACTGACAATGCAAAATCCATTAAATTTAAGGTAAGTGACAAGAAAAAGTATAAACACGATACATGAAATGTCCTTAATGCCACAGTATAAATTGTCATAAAATTTTATAGTCAATTAAACGCAGTGCAGATTATCAAGATATCTTAACAATGCATTGTGTTTTCTTCAACGGAATCAAAGTGAATGGAATACCATCAAAGTGAATGGAATACCATTCATTACTGATTTATTTTGTAAATTTTAAACATAAATTGTTGCAAATGATTGACACAGTATGTAGTAAAATCAAGGAATGTTGTTACATTAAAATGACTCGAAAACCAGCGATACACACATGTAATTGCACTTCATCAACATTTAATTTCTCCATATAAAAAGCCAAACTCTAATTAGTTAATAATTTCCACTGACAATTTCACATTAGACAATGGGTTCACCTAGACAATGTAACAGGGATCAAATCTAAAGAATTATCCATTTTGAATTAAATAAACGCATATCTTCTTTGTTTATATTTTGTATATTTTGCCTCCAGTGATGCATATGCTTGATAAGAAGTCAGAGGTCAATCTATAATTAAGTATTTGGAATGTTATCTATATCAACAACAATCTGGAATCCTCAGTATATTCAAGCGCATTAAACAAGTAAAAATGTGTTAGGCCGTCCACGAACTGCAATTTAAAGGAATAAATGCTACAGTAATTGCATGGATAATTTCTGTATCAATACATAGAATAAGAGGCACACATTGGTTATACTTGTACATTTATTCGAACTTTTTTTGGACAGAAGTTGTTATTTCTTGCATGTAAAGAATATACAAGATATTAATATTGATCAATCAACAAAGCTTTATTTTCTACAATATCCAATCAGAGTTGAAGTGTAAAGGGGTTTTCTTGAAGTATATTATTAATTCTCAGTTAGGAAAAGTTACGAAAACTAAGAGTTGACAATCTTTCAGATTGGCAACTCAAAAATTCTTAATCACGACAATTCATTGAGACAGTATGACAAAGACAAAACAAATAAAAAAAAATGAACAAGAACGCCACATTATCAAAGCACTAGCAATGTGTACCCCTATAAAAACTGAGGCATCATCAGGTGCTCCGGAAGGGTAAGCATGATCTGCCTTACGCATGACAACCGTCACACAGCCAGTAAAAATATGATGTTGAAATATCTGTTGGATTGCGGATCGGTTATTGTCATTTTGCTAACCCGTAGACAAAACAAATTAAAATCACTATTGCATGTTTCTTCCCTTACCCTCAATCAGCGCCAAGGTGAAAGTTTGAAAAGCGTTTGTATATCTCTTAAGTTTTAGACAATTACAAGGACAAATCTTTACCACAAACATAATCGACGAAGACAAAACTAAAAATAACAATCTGATATACAAGACAACACAAGAAACAGTAGCACTGACAGTGTTAACTCCCTCTGAAAAACGGAAAGTATCACCAGGTGTTCCGGAAGGGTAAGCATGATCTGCTCCACGCGTAGCAACCGTCACACTGCCAGTGAAAAGTCCGGTTTTGTCACAGTCGGTGTAACAAACTAGGGATCTACCCAAACATATCTGTTCTCAATTGTAAAACAGAAACATTGTAATTTGTAATAGTCTGTCAAATCGTGGTGACGACCGTAAAATTTCTGTAGTGATAACTGCAACAGTGACTGAACATATCCTTGATGTATAAGTTTTTGAGACATTTATTCCGCTGTAGAAACTACAGGCACGGCAATAGTACACGCCAGTTGCCGGAGAAGTGGGAATATTACTGCTCAAAAACGGGAAGTTCAGTATTGGAAAGCCGAAATCATCACTCTTGTCGTAAAGTTTTGTTTTCAGGAGTCTAGAGTTGTCAGTGTAGAGATATAGGTCCAGGTATGATGCTGATGATGGTGTGTTAGTAAATTTCGAGTTCATTTTGATATATAATATGAAAGTTATCCTTAAATTGAGTATTTAATCCCGGAGTGCCTAATTTAGCTTAGCGTGGAAGAGTAGTACTAAAAATCAAATGTTTTTGACACTGTTGCAGTGGTATGAGAGAAAATGAAAATTTCCATTCTGAAGCGACCTTAGAGAAGTCGGGTTTGTCTCTTTTATTGCTGTCCGTGTCTCTAACGTCACAATACACAATCTGACATTTTCAAACAGATACAAGTTCAAAATTCAAATTGAAGTCAAAAGCATGCATATCACATGTCTGAATGGCATAATTTAATTAAAAACTGTTTTTAACCTTTATTTCCATGATAAACTAAGACAAACAAAATTAAAAATATTGTGGTTTTTCATCCCGTTTACTTGTATTCCAAAGCCATTAACGCATGTGTGCAGTATATGGTTATGCATCCATGGGTCAAAGGATAAAAAGACAAGGATGTAGCGTTGCTCAGCAATTAGCAATGAATAACGCTCAAACCGGTGCTAGGGTCCGTCTTGAAATTGCTATGAGGTATGAGTAATGCTCATTGTTGAAGGCCTCATGGTGACTTCAAGATGAAGAACAACAATAAAAGCGTTGTTCCATTGCTGTGTTTTACCATGTATTTGTAGAGATTTTGTCTCATTTGCATTTACTCCATATCCCTCCATTGTTAAGTTAATAAAGTATTATACTGGTTGACGATGTTGGATTGCGATTTCTATTTCTGTGCTTTGTATCTGCCTAACGTCATTGTTTACTTGTCTAACGCCATTGTTTTCTATGTCCTGGTTTTGGTCGTGTCTTTTAACTTAGATTTTTGTAAATTCCACTCCTTTTTTTTCCTTCGGTATTTTACTGTTGCTGTCTCCTATTGGATAAAACATTTGATGATAATGCCGGATGCTCTGACATCATTGTTGTCAAGTTACAAATCAAGGCTAGCTATGCAAATTACAGTGAATGCTTCTCACAGCAAAATAGATTTTGTTGTTAAAAAATGCATTATTCTGTTTTAATAAAAATACAAAATTGAAAACAAAAATACTGGTTATGAGATAATAATTATTATTTAAAGATTCTTGAAAAATTATAAAACTTATATATGTATATACAATAAAGTCTCTAAGTCAATAATATAAATAAAAACGCTATTTTAGCATATTGCCGTAGCTTACGGCCGCGCTACCAGCCTTCCACAGCGGCATTTTATTTACACATATATTACAGACGTCAAACACATATTACAGAATAATCATAAACGTAATAATAAAAATTTCCCGCCGATAAGTCGGAGGGGCATATTGTTTTACCCCTGTCCGTCCGTCTGTCCGTCAGTCCCTCCGAGGGGTACACGGTTTGTCCGCGCAACTCCTCCTACAGTTTTAATGCAAGAAAGTTGTTATGCACGTATATTGAAAATGTGCATGTAATATGGATTTTGATTTTGGCGCATTTTTGTCCAAAATATACATTGTTGAACATTTTTGGTGATTTTTCATAGAGGGTACACAGTTTGTCCGTGCAACTCCTCCTACAGTTTGATGCAAGGAAGTTTTTGTTTTGCAGATTATTTGTACCTAAATTGAAAATGTGCATGTGATAAGGATTTTTATTTTGGTTCATTTATGTAAAAAATATACATTGTTGAACTTAGTCATTCTTTGGGTGATTTCGTATGATTTTGGGTGATAGCTTGTCCACGCAACTCCTCCTACAGTTTTGATGCTAGGATATTTTTATTTTGCAGATTACTTGTACCTATATTGAAGATAGGTATGTGATATGGATTTTGATTTTGTTTATTTTTGTAAAAAATATACATTGTTGAACTTAGTCAGTTTTGGGGTGATTTAATTTGATTCAACCTTACGCGAGGCATGTTATTCTCTAGTTCTGTTTCCAGACCTAGTCAATTTTTCACAATTCCTTCCGTCCGTCACAACTTTTGTCTGCATTGGTAAATGATGAAAAAACTACAAAATTTTGGAAGAAGCTGGATGGATTTTCAGACATGTCGGAATACTAATTGCTGTTTACCTACTTCGGTAATTCGATCCATTTATCACGACTTTCATCATTTTTTTTCTCTGCAGGAGTTAATGATACAATTTTAGAATTTTCAAGAATGTTTAAATTCTGTATAGTCATGCCATATTGTGGTATTCATTTTCAGACTTGTAGTGATTACCGACTTAGTCAATTTTTCATAACTCCGCCCGTCCGTCACAATTATTGTCAAGCTTTTCTCTGTGATGATGATAACAAAATACCGAAGTTACAGTAAATTTAGTTTCTGCATATGCGCATTGCGATGACTTATGTCTCTTCAGTTCAGATCCAATCAAAATATTTTGAAATCCACATATCGAAATTATGTGTAAAACCTGACTTTTTGTCATTCCATTCACCTGTGACAACTTTTGTCTTGCTGTTCTCTGCAATATTAATGATACAAACTTAACTTTTTTCAAAAAGATTTGTAACGTCACGCTATATTGTTCAAGCATGATTCATACTACTTGCTGTTTACTGATTAAGTTAATGTTTAGAAGACTATTTGAGTATTCCTTCCCTGGCGTCTACGTCTACGACTTAATCAGACTATTAAATGCGTGAAATTGAGATTTATGTATCAATAGTGAGCAGAAAAAAAAGAAGGGAAACGGGGAATGTGTCCAAGAGACAACGACCCAAAGGTGTGTTACAATAACTCAAAGCCACCATAAGATCTTCAATGAACGGTGGGGAAACCCCACACCCAACGACAGGTCGGGGTTTCCTTAGATCCCCTGTTAAGTAAACAAATAAATAATCGATTTTTTATATGATTCCTCTTTTTTAAATATTCAGTGATATGCAATCCTCTTCGTATGGACATTAAAATTATAAATAAAATTAAATATAATCAAGATTCTATCATCTTGAGAGAGCAGGAATATTAAAAAAAATATATAGGAAATAAACTTTACAGTTGTATTGAATTGGTGCATAAAAATATTTATTTATGTTTCTCTTTTTGTTTAATTACACAGTTCCAATATATGGATCATTAGCTGTAGGAATTTCCTATATGATAGCAACTATTCCCGGACCAATTCCGCAGGTAATCAAGTCATATTTTAATATTTTAGTTTATTTTTTCAAATATAAGAACAGATTGACCGAACTTTGGAACCAAACAACAACTACTACATTCATTATTCATGTGCAATATTTTGATAGAGTTACTTTTTCTTAATCTAAAACAAACATGTGAATAAAAGTCTAAAAATGCCAAGTAGTAGTAGTGATAAAAATAATCTATGCCACCACACTTTGAGCACAGAATTGCTCTTCCTTTCGAAAGTATTTTTTGTTTTGTTTAAGTTTATAACTGTTTAACGGCATTTTACCACATGGTTTCTTTTGGTCAAAGTAGAAAATAATCCTAATTTGCATTAACAGTAAATTCCGTTAATCTGCACAAATTTCAACGAGTGAATCATTATTTTCCACAGATATCTACCAGTATTTTGTCTGCTTTCATGGGTCCAACAGCTGGATTATTTTTGTATAGTGTTTACTTTCCTTGGGCAACAACAAAGGTATAGTACGGAAACTTTCAGTTATCTGTGGATACCAGATATGTAGTTCGAGATACTTATTTTCTGTGTCTCTTAACAATTAATATACACATTTCTCTGAACTTGAAAAGTTGGGCAAATATAAGACATGGTTGCTGAACATATCATTTATAAAAAAAAACAGTAAATGCTCTAATTTGTTTTTAATAAAATGCATTTTTCTCTTGAGGAATTTAACCTTTAATGATTAGACGTGTGCAAAACTGTGAAAGTCAATAATTGATTGAAGACTACAATTGAGACTGTTATGGCATTTATCTTTTCTTTTGTATATTACAGGGAGCAGTGACTGGAACAATAATATCTATGGTATTGTCTCTTTGGTTATCACTTGGAAAGACATTTTCAAAGTCTATACAAAAGACACCTTGGGTAGCAATGCCACCAAATGACCGTTGTTTTCCAGAAATAAATGGTACTGGTTATCTTGCAGAATTTTCGTCAAACATGACAATTGAAAGTATGATCGATTATGAACCGTTAGTATTTGCATTTATTATGGGAAATATAAAAAGAAAAATAACATCATCATTTGCAACTTATTTTAACTATTTTCAAAACATATTTTATCAATTATTATCAGTGAAAAGAATTAACAACAAATGAGTTTATTATAGGTAACAGTAACTGCTTTAAAACAATTACATAGAACGCCAACAATCACGTTATGTATGCATTACTTTGCTCTAGCTAGCTTAAATACATTTAAATTATTCGAGATTATCTGACAAGATGATCACAAGTTTCGTCTTTTTTATATTACTCTTTTCTAATGAATTTTTAAATTTCAGCCAAGGATTAGATAGATATTATTCATTATCATACCAGTGGATTGGACTCTTAGGAATAATTTACTGTATTGCTATAGCTATGGTAACAAGCTTTATTGAAGGTATTACATCTCTGTTTATTTGTAAAATGAATATTAGATCTGTGTTACTTATGAAATATTTAGATTGCGGTGCCTACTTTGATTTCTTATTTCACTGTTAGATCATGTCATCAGTTTAAATCGCAAATCTTCGAAAATGTGTATTTTTTTTGCCTTAGTCACTTTTGAGAATAACTAAATACCGAAGTTACTGTGAATTTACTTTCTGCATATGCGCATTTCGACAACTTATGTCTCTTCAGTGCAGATAAAATCTTAACGTTTGGAAGACCATTAACTCAAAGATGTTTAAATGACTAATTACTTCTAATCTTTCAAGTTGACTGTATGAAGATCTCACTATTTTTGTCGTATCTCCCCTTATATAGAGATAAGGGGAGATACGACAAGAATATAGTGAGATCTTCAAACGAAACTCTATTTCAGTTTATTGTTTATCGCTAGATTTCGATAAACTTTCCAAAATAAACATTGTTAAGTGAATAATTTACATAAATTAATAAATAATTTAGAGCACAATATATTATTATTGATAAGTTGTCAAAATAAATTAAAGCCAGTCTGCGCTATCTAAAATTTTCCAATCATTTTTCGATATTTGCTACCATTTTTGAACAGTTTTCTTTTGCGTTTCTATTCAGGTCTTCCTAAATCTCAAGATATTGATGTTCGATATGTACTACCATTCTTTGACCAGTTTTTACCATGGTTACCAAACAGACTGAGAAAAATTCTTCATTTTGGAGTAAAGTTCAAAAAGGTATATAGTTTATTGCTTTAATTTTTATTGTTTTTGTGCAAAAAACACCAAACAGTGACAATTTCCATCACAAATTCCCGACTGAATACCGGAATTACAATAAAAAAAATCTGAAATCCAGAATATATGGCAATATAAGGCTCGCAAACAGAGAGCAATGAAGGAAGACGAAACAAACAGAACATAACACAAACGCTACAAAAAAAAATAAAGCACTACCAGAGTGTGGATCACATCAAACATTGATACAAATAGAATACCAACAAAAACATTGATGCAAATGGATTACTAATACATTAAAATATCAGTCACTTGACTCTTAAGTTTATTTCTTGGTTACATATAAATCAAATCCGCCTGAATCAGTTAAAATCATTTTGCAAAAAAAAATCGAAATAATGTATTTTTATTTAAATATAAAAATGAATTTTGGAAGATCGACGATTTGTGGAATAATACTATCTGTCTATTTGGAGATCTTAAGAATATACAGGGAAACAATCAAGTTAAATTTTATCTTAAGTTTACTCTGTCTCATATGTTATCTTAAAAAATACCGAATCAGTAATTTAAACAGTTACTGTGTATATACCTACCAACAAGCGAATTTCTGATTTCTAATCTAAGATGGATTTGGTATTAATTCCTTATTTCAGGATTTCGTCTCTCACATCTTTAGATATTAGTTATATGTTATTCAATTTACATGAAAAGGTAACAGAAAAGACGTAGAATGGCCGAAAATTACATTTATAGACCACTATACAAAAGGGACCTGCACAAGAAAAATAGATGAAAGATGAGAGACAGAAAAAAACAAAAAACAAATGATATGACCTCATAAATGTCGGACAAGCAAAATTCAGTGTTATTGTTCAACTGGTTTATTGATACTCAACCCCTTCGTTTTGTATGATTTTTTCGACATTGCAGACCAATTATTAATAAGAAAAATTATTATAAACATCAGAATGCATTTTGAATAAAAAATTGGTGTTTATAGAGTTTTACTTTTTTCACACTTGTCACAGACTATTGATCAGTGATGAACCATTTACTGGTCAGTTAATAGTTCAATAAACTATCTACCGGTGACGTCGAATCTGTGCCTATGAAAGCACTGTGATGACTTTTCCTTGACTTTTCAGTGTCAGTAAGCATGTCAGTTTAGTATGGGTGACATTTTGAATCGCGTTGTGCATAAGGAAATAATTTAAATCACATTTTCATTGATGCTCAGTATTATAAAACGTGTTCGATTAGATATAATAAAACAATTTTTTTTTCGAGCTATTGAAACTATTTACTGACTATTCGAACAATAGCAAATTTATGGTTCTACTTGACACAATTACTTTCCTCAGCCTCCGTCGCGCCGGAAAAAGATGTGTCACGGACAATCATGAATTTGCTATTGCTCGAATAGCAAGCAAATAACTGTAAACTAATTATTGGCTTAATTGTTAAAATATAACTAATATTTTTTATCCTATTATACTTCAAGCGAGAAGATTGGCTTAAAGGTCTTGAAAAAGATACCAGTGAATACCAACAAGAGCTAGTGTCTTCCGATACCAAGACACAACCTACAGACTCATTACTAATTGAGAGATGCAATGGCAGCACAAAACAATATCTGAACGACGACACATGCTAGTAACAATGTAAACCTGCTTTTAACATTATATATACTTACACAGTTGAGATATTTAAAAAATGAAACAATTAGCTATCTGGTGTAGTAGACTTGGCATAAGGGAAAATTAAGTTTATATATCAAAATTAAGGTAAAGATGAGGGCATTAATTGTATCTAAACAAACTGTACATTTGCCTTCAAAAACACAATTTTTATCTATTTCATAAACCAGGTGTTCCACAAAATGCTGTTATCCGATTTTGTACAGTTCTAAACTTTGTTTCACTTTCTTTCGATAAGAGAAATTTTACAATATCTGCTTTATTTGTTCATAGATTTCATTGATATTATATACCGGTATGTAAGTCAAGAATGAATTTACATAATTGGAAAAAGGCCCGAGCGAAGAGGTGCACAAGATTCTGCATACATGTACAATTTCCTCGTTTTTGTAATGTAAGTGTTGGATCATTTCATTTTGAGGAAGGATTAAAATGACTACTCATATATTGGAAGATGTGCTCGTGTTTATCAATTAAGTTTGGGTTAAATTTTAAGTCCAGGAGCAATGTTAATATCGTAAAGTTAACAAATATATTAATTTAATAACCAAATTCACTACACAGAAATAAAAAATTACTTGAGGATGTACAATGTATTCCGTGATGTTTCAGTCTCGTTGAAATCTCGTTTGGAAATAATTTTAAAATTATTGATATTTTATGTACAATAGAAATGAATTAACAAAATTGATGCCCTGTCTTTATGAAAAATAATATGCACTTGTGATTTATATTTGCTTTTTAAAAAATAGTATTATGTATTTTTTGCAATAAAAAAATACAAAACAAATAAAGTTAAAACCATTTGCTGTTTAAAAAATTTTGAAAATCTACATTTTTAGGGAAATATGGAAATGCTGAAATCGCCCCTAAAAAGCATGAAAATGGGACAAAACCTTCTTATATCAACACCAACATATGATTTTTGGGGGCTGAATTGGTTCATTCCTTCTATTTACAGCTTTTCAGAAAGTATGAGAAAATGTTAAGTACTCTAAGCTAGATTTTTTCATTGAAAAAAAAAATTAAAAATGGGCAAAAATGTCCAAATATGCGCAAAAGTTCTAAAATTGGACACTTTCAAACATCTATAGCAAAATAATTTGCACAGCAACATATGATTTTTCTTTGTATATTTAATTTATAGGGTAAGAACATTTCAAAAATCATGGTTTGAAAAAAAGTTAAATACTTTGAAATTTTGGCTCCTCACCAGGTGTACATCCTTAATACAAATTAGGTCATATATTTGTAATATCTTATTCTAACATGGCTCTAGTTAATCGTCAACCAGTATAATACTCGATAACCATATATTTCGCACATGCGCAAATGGAATCGGAATATGAGTAAACGGGATGTAATACAACTATGTTTTTAATTTTGTTCGTCTACGTTTTTGAAGGAAATAAAGGTCAAAACAGTTTTTAACTAAATCAGGCCATAGAAACACGTAAATGTGTATTGTTTTGCTCATGATTTGAATTTGGAACTTGCATCTGTTTGAAAACGTCAGATTGTGTATTGTTACGTCATAAACAAAGACAGCATTGGAGTCGGGAAATCCGCCTTCTCTTAGGTCGCCTCAGAATGGAAAATTCAATTTTCTGTCATATTAGAATCGAAATAATTCATGGCAGGTATATGATTATTGTCATTTAACCATGTGCTGGGCTTTTATATTCCTAAATTTAACCCCTCGCTAGTGCTCTAGGTTAAATTCGAAAATAAAGGCACAGCGAATGGTTAAATTTCCAATAACCATATACCTGCCATGAATTATTTCTTAAATACTTAAGGTTAGTGAAGACAGCTGTCACGTGAAAAAAAAATGTTCAGAATGGAATGAAATTTGACAGGATTGTTACTGAGCATGTGTAGAAACGAACTTTGGTTTTAAAAACACCAAAATCGCGACCGTTGCCATGGAAACAGAAAATGGCGGGAATTTTTCAAATTGCTCCAAAATGACTGAAATTTGACAGGAAGGTTACTTAGCTAGTGTAGATACGAGTTTTGGTCTTCAAAATATCAAAATGGCAACCGTTGCCATGGAAACAGCAAAATGGCGGGGAAAATTCAAATTCCTTCGTATATGATAAAAAATTGAAATAACCTCGAAATAAGGAGAGAAAAAGGAAAAAATTAATAGATTAACACAGTAAAAGTGCTGAAAAGGGGAAAATAACTTTGATAGAAATTAAATAAAATAGAGAGAGAGTAGTGAAAAAAGTAAATTATGTACACAAAGGATAAGAAAAGTGGAAAAATGATAGAATAAAACTTGTAAATTAAGGGAAGAGAGAATTCACCCTAGAACAACAATAGCACTCTCCCCTTCTAAACAATTAACGCAGATGTGATAGAAATACTACCAGAACAAGTCACTGCTGATTTCCGTTTTATAAAAGTTTGGAACAAGAAAATATGAGAAATATCAACTCATTCATTTAGTCAACGCCATCCGAGATATATCTTTATACAGCATAATAGGTCATTCCGGTCAAAACGGTGGCCAACTGGAAATACAAACTACTTCCGGTCCCGCATGCGCGCTCCTTTGTCTCTCTACAGGACTCCTGCGGGGTCACGTGTCGAACTATAATACAATATTTGTAGATGATTTTTTTGTATTTATGATAAACAGTATGCAAGAAAGTATCCACTTCCGGTTTGACATGTGTAACCTTCAACTTCCTGTTCTAGTCAAGTGAAGACGGTATACAGTCATATAAATATTTTAGTTTGGTATTTGTGCTACAAGCACAGCCGGTGACATCACTAGTTTTTGTTCTAGTGACCGCAAAATTTTTGAGGGGAGGAGGGCAATGTTGTCAACTTTGAATGCTTGTAGGTCTCTTAAAAGCCTGGTTTGCTATACCGATTTTTTTATATTTTGAAGATATTATATAAAGGTATATATTTAGGTAAAAAATGAAATTTTGAATTCGGAAGTTTTTCTGAATTTCACTTTTTAAGTCCCTTCAGGGGGCAAAAAGTGATAAAAAATCTAACCTCAATGTGCACATATTGGGGATATTAGCAAAAATAATTGACAGAAATGGATGTATTTTTAGTAATACCTTTAAAACAACAAAGACATATAGTCCAAACACTCTTTTTACAAAAACAATGTACAATGTTTTTTTATATGGCCAAAACAACGGCAGTAGAATACCAAAGGAACAAAGCACAAGATTACACAAATCAAAGTCCAGAGACAAGGCAAAAGCAAGAACACCAAAAGACGGAAGACCAAAGACACCACATGCCCAAAACACACGAACATTACATATACAACACAAAAAACTAAAGCACTAACAGTGTGAACTCTCAATAAACAAGAGTGACATCAGGTGCTCTGGAAGGGTAAGCATGTCCTGCCCTGTATACAGCACCCGTCACACGATCAGTGAGACATATGTTTTGAAAGATCTGTTAGGTTACTGATTGGTTATTGTCATTTTCTAACCCTGAGACAAAACCAATTGAGAACCATGGTACGTGTAACTTCTCTTACCCTCAAACAGTACGAAGGTGAAATTTTGAAAAGCTTTTGTAAACACTTTAGTATTCAAACATGGACAAGGACAAATCGGTACAACAAACATTAATGACCAAGACAAAACTAAAATTTAACAAGACAACACAAAAAAAAAACTAAAGCACTGACAGCGTGAACTCTCATAAAAACCGAGAGCGACATCAGGTGGTCCGGAAGGGTAAGCATGTCCTGCTCTGTGCACAGCACCCGTCACACTGTCAGTGGTTCAATCCAGGGTTAAGTCAAAACCGGCAATGTCAAATCCGGGAAGACGCGAATCTAGCTGAAAATGTCAGTTTTTATTTGTGACACTGACATTTCATATCTATCTATGATGTCGTGGTGACGGCCATAGAATTTCTGAAGGGACGCAAGTAACAAAGGCTGAACATATCCCTGACTCAGCAGTTTTTGTGACAGTGCTTTTGCTCTTTCCACAAAGTCACTGTATGTACTGTACGCTCTACAGTAACGAATCAATTGTGAAATATATACTCCATATGCTGGGGATGCAGGTATATTGCTGCACAGAAAGGGAAAGTTCACAATTGGAAAGTCAAAATCATCACGTTTGTCATATAATCTAGATTTCAGACGTCCATGTTCGTCAATGTATAACAAAAGGTCAAGGAAGGAAGCAGAATCGGGTGTATCGGTTGTCTCTTTAATTTCAAGTTCATTGGGGTAGATACGATGTAAATATTCTTTAAATTTTGGGTTATTAAGAGAAAGTACATCGTCTATATATCTGAAGCTGAAATTAAAAGTCTGGGATGTTGTTTTTGTTTCTGTTGTATCAGCCATTGTAAAAACTTTGCTTCATACGAAAAAAAGGAAAAGGTCACCTAAAAGTGGCGCACAATTTGTTCCATTAGGAATCCCTATTGTCTGTTGAAAAAAACACGGCCTCCACATTCAACACAAATGTTGTCGATCAAAAATGCAAGCATCTAAATCACGTCATTTTCACTGTATTTCTTGTTTGACTCAGTGTGGTTCTTTACAAAGTGTGTTTTATCTTTTCCTATTACCAGATTGGAATACCTGCGTTCTCCGTTTATGGTACAGAAACATTGATGTATCAGATCGGAAATTACTGTTTTAAGTTATTTATGGGGAAGAGTTGTATAAAGGGTAGAAAAATCAAAAGTTTGAATGCTATTGCAGTATGCGAGACTGTTGGGGAGAGCTGTTCAAGGAGATCTTTGGAATTTTTAAGAATCCACATCTGATTCACGCCGCTCGTGGAATAGGCTTTTTCGCAGTAGCTTTTTAGACCATCTCTAACTGGAGTCAGTAAAGTTGTAAGGAGTTTGGATAATGGCTTAGTGGTACATCTGGCAGATCCTGCAATGAATCTCTGTTTGTAGGGATTCTTGTGAAGCTTAGGTACCCGGTAAATATAAGGGAGATAACTGTTATTCTCATCAACTTTGAGACCGAATGATGCTAACACAGAAGTTTGATTTGTGATTATCTCGTCCTTTGATAATATAATTGGGGAATAAGTAGGATTGCCAGATGAAGTGTCAATACCCATCTCCTTAACAAGACAGTCTAAATAGTGTTTCTTGCATACAAACACAATATTGTTAGAAACTTTGTCTGCAGGTACTATGACGTATTTTTCCTGGAGGTTTGTCAATGTTTTAGCAACAAGAGGGTCATCAAATATGGTGGGCGTTCTAGTTTTCATAGATGTTTCAAAAGGGGGGTAAATGGGAATTCGGACTATTATTCGGGGGGAGGTAACTTTGACCCCATTTATTTAAGAAAAACGCCTGGAAAGGTGGTCCAATATTTATACCAAATAAAGGGTATATATTCAACAGTAATATATTTAAAAAATAGCCATTTTGAATTCGGAATTATTTTTGGGGTCGGGTGTCCTCACTAACCTTAATCTTACTGTAGTTCAATTTCTGTATATGCGCATTACGACAACATATGTCCCTTCAGTGCAGATAAAATCAAATAATTTTGATATCCATATACTGAAATATGTGTAAATCAGAAAGAGAACAAATAACAAATAGAATCTAAATAGAAAAGCAAGTAAACAGGTAAAGACAGAGTTATGCAAGAGGGAGATAATCCTTGGTTTCAAACAAAATTTTCTGAAATTTAAATATTGCAATTTTCCAAATAAAATCGGTTTTCTGGTCAGTACCGAAGTACTTGCCGCTTGGTTGGTGAAACCCTCGGGGACTTACAGTCCACCAGGAGAGGCATTGGCCGAAATTACTGTCAGTATGATTTCTAAAAAATGAGACAACGCTAAAAATATAATAATGATTTCAACATTTTTTTATAATATATCGTTATGAAGTAAACCTTATAGAGTAGACCTATTAACATACGTCTATATTTCCTTTCTATAATTGCATTTTCATTTTATTTGTTGGGTCAGGTCACTGAAAAAGTACGTGGCCGATGTTTTCACACGTATTGTTGATTTCTGATTTGTGGACAGGTTAACCCTATGTTACCATTATAAGAATTGTTGATTCCTCGTAACAATGGCAAGCTGAAAATATCGTTCATTTAAACATAAAAGGCATTTTACAAAGCGTGTTTCCTGCAAAATATTAGCCGTTCACAAAAAGTAAAGGGTTTTAGAAGTGTATGACATTTTTTCACGTGTGTTCAAATCTTGTGCAGAAATATAAGTTATTAAAGTCAGCAGAATACAAAATCCATTATGTAAAGGAAGTTAAACAGACTTTAATGAAGTTATTGATAGTTAGTCCTCCTTTTGAAGGAATGCGAAAAAAATACTATATCAATTTATGTAATTAATAAAGGTTTGTAACTTTTATACTTTTTGCTATTTTGTATTACTAGTATAAGAAATTGAAAGTTTTACATATTTGTATAAATATTTTGTAAAACAAATATATATATACATATTTATCAAAGATCATTCACGTCATCCTTGAATTTCAATACTAAATCATATATTGGGCACCCAAATTACATACAAATCCATATAAATAAAGATACATACTGACCATCCTTCCTTTAAATGCCGTGAAAAAACAGAATCCCTTAGAACATGTTATAACTGCCAAAAAAAAAAAGAGTCACATTGCAGCAGATTGTCCAAATGGTATTATATGTAAATATTGTAAATCAGTTGGTCATTTGAAAAGAGATTGTCCGAAAATACAGCAAGAGGCGGCATTTCGTGATTACGGGGCTTATACTAGTGAAATTCTAGAGGGGAGGATGATGGCGGAGGATGCAGGTTCTAATACTGTACATACTTCTGAGGCAACATATTCCGGTACTTCAACTAGTAAAAGTGGTAAAACGGTAATTCTTGGTGCTTCAAATTGTAAAAAAACTAGGTAACTTCGCAACAAGTATAATCAATGTGTCTAAACCTGGTGTATCTGTTGAAAACATTAGTGAAATACTAGACAATTCGATTGAAGTGGTAGAAAAATCTGGTGTACCGGTTGACAATGTTGTTATATCCTTAGGTACAAATGACATCATGACTTGAACGATATTATTGTTAGTATGTCTAATGCTGTTCAAGAAGTCAAACTAGCTTTTCCTAATACAAACATTGGTGTATGTACTGTTCTGCCACGTAAAGGAAAAGGCCCAAATTTAAACAAACTAAATGAAGCAACGAATGAAGTAAATAAATTTATCCATAAAATGTGTCAAAAAGATGAAATTCTCAGTATTGCAGATATACATTCAGCATTCTGTAAACAGGGTAACGCAATCAGGGCGTTGTTTGACTTGAATGACCCTAGCGGAGTACATATCAGCCCTAAAGGTGTTGACAAATTTAAAGATCAACTGTTTACCTTTATATCCAATACACCACCGATAT
>MJUU01007507.1:144920-177370 GCA_002080025.1 Modiolus philippinarum | reverse complement strand
TTTTCATGTCTTCGTGTGTTTCTTGTTAAAGAGCAGGGTATTGCTGCTCATGTCTTGTCAGCTTTTGCGTCTTGTCAACATTCACAAACCTTTCATTCAGGTCTCTTCTTTAGAATTAAATTTCAAACTGTACTTGATCAAGATGGTGCTGTCATTGTTTAGTCTATGTTGAGTGTACAGCAGGGAACCCATAATAGGATTCTGGTATAAAATCAAAATCCTTTGAATATTTGTCTCTAATGGTTTGATTGCCATTGATTGGCTGGTGTGATCAAATGAAGATGGCCACCAGTAAATAATTGCTGACTGTCAGAAAGGGATGTTAATGTTCTTGATGAGCAAAACATGGTTTTTGTACCTTTCTTGGTTTTGATATCATCATTATAATTAGACCCATAGTAAAATGATTCATATCATACATGGACACTATTGGACAGTGTACATAAAATTTCAATAGATTAGATACTGATCATTGCCATCATAGACACTAATCCACCAGTCCCTTTGGGACTTTGATTGTTGCTTTCTATGGCTTTCCATATTATTTGATTTTAATGCTGCAGATGAGAGGTTACTCCTTGAAACACGCCTACAGCATAACGAAATTTACTGTTTTTATGCAATTTCGGTATTTTTTGTATTTACGTAGATCCTTGCATTGGTCCTTCATCTCTATGTAACATTTTTTTTTTTGTAATTGTATTTCCAGGTGACGTATACTATTTTGGATGTAGTTTTTCATTGTATCATTATCCACGATATCGGCTTCACCAATAACGTAATAAGAATTATCATATATATCTTGGTAGTTTGCTTAATTTTCTTACAATCAAATCGATGAATGCCATGTTATCGTTTATATGTTGTATTGTGTGTTGGTCCCTTTGTCGGTCAACGGATTACAGTGTTTGCAAGATGACTTTGACCGATATGTTATACTTCTGGACGACCCCGTTTCCCTGATAAATTTGATACATGGATTTGGCGTTGTTCAACACTTAGCAAGTGAATTCCGCTCAAACCGAAGCTAGAGGCCGTCTTGAACTTACTATAAATGTGGTGTTTGTTCTTTGTTGAAGGCCTCATGGTGAAATGAAACAATGAAAGAATTGGGTCATTTGCTTAATCTTACCATGTATTGATAGGGATATTGTTCCATGTACATTTACTCCATATCCCTTTATTTGTGCAATGACGATACTATACCTAACATGTAACTACTTGGACATCGAATCTCAAAACAGAAAGACAAAATCCGTACACAGCAGCAGAAGGTTTGAATAGATTTCTTGTTACAGTAACGTTTACATCGGTGAAGGTTACAGGTACATAAGCCTTCCCCTTTTTCTATCCACACTCTCTGAACTGTTGACAATGTATACCCATGCAGAAAAAAGCACATAGAAAACTGCAATATTGATGCACTGTAATTGACGGAAGATGTCGTAAATTTAGTTGACGTATGAAACAGTTTAAAAGAAATACAATTTTGTTCCCTGCTGGTGGCCATCTTGGATGAGATGTGAACCTGTTGAACATATGTAGAAACTGTAATTCTTAATAAGCTGAACACATTTGCTATTTAGACTTAACATCTATCTCAAATCGTTTTTGAAATACAACACAAAATGTATAAATAACGAAAATTTGGCAAACAAACCGCAAAATCTCCTACATGGGTATTTAGATTTTCTTCAAAATTTTCAGGTGAGTAGAACTTGAACATTTTTGCATCTGTTTTAGTATTTCTGATAAAACATAATTTTGACAATTTTATGAAAAAGGGGCAATAACTCCAAGACGGGTTTTCGGATTTTCTTCAAAATTGAAGGGCATGTAGATCTTGCCATGATGATAATTGTTCATGTTTGTTTTTTTTTTTATATCTGTAATGAAATTAAATTTCGAATTATTTGCAAAAAACAACAATTTAGCCCTATGTTCTATTTTAAGCAACAGCGGTCGTGTTGTTTGGTTTTCCGACTAACTGCATACCCTAGTGATGCTTCAGGCCAAGTTTGGTTACAATTGGCTCAGTAGTTTCATAGACGATTTTTGAAATTGTTGAAGGATGCACGGACGACGGCCTCAAAGTGGTGGCAAAAGCTCACGTGGCCTTTTAGCCAAGGTAAGCTAAAAACTGATAGAGAAAAAAATCACTTATACGATCTTAATGGAAAGTCAAAAATCAGCTAAGGACAAAGCTATGCATGAGAGAGATACTCCTTAGTTTTCAACAAAAAATTTGATATTGCAAGGTTCCAAATAGAATCAGCTTTCGTGTCAGCACCGCAGTACTGACAGCTGGGCTTGTGAATACCCTCGGGGTCTAACAGTCGACCAGCAGAAGCATCAATAAAACACAAGCAGAGACATTTAAACATTTATTTATTTACTGAATTCCTTTATCATAATTTTAAGCATAATAATTCTAACTTTTCAGGTATCTTGTTTCCGTTTACTTTCTTTTTTTTTTCTTTTCGTTTTTGATAAATCTGTACCTTTTCTTTGTTATAAGTTGTGCGTCTTACCTTAACTGATGCAGAGAAATTTAAGATATTACAAAATAAATCAGATATAACCATCAACAGCAGAAAAAATGTTTGAAGGATGTTTTATTATACTTCTAACAACATTTCTGCTCTGTTCTGAAGGACGTATTTAAAAAGCAACTGAATCATGATTGGAAATGGAGAATATAGTATAGAATCTTCAGTTTTAACACATATTTCGGAACATGGATTTCCAAATGTTTTGATTTAATCTGCACTAAAGAGACATAAGTTGTCGAAATGCTCATATGCAGAATCTAAATTAACAGTTACTTCAAGATAGCATTATACTCATTCAAAATACCAGGACGTATATCATACTGAATTAGTTTATACTAATTCAAAATACAGTATGATGCCTTAAGATGAGTTTAAGATGAAGAACGACAATAAAGAATTGTTCAATTGCTTTGATAACCCTTTGTCTCATGTGTATTTACTCCGTATCCTTGCATTGTTTATATCAGAATATAAAGTTGTCATGACGACATGTTTTTATTTGTTAGAAGTTCTTTTCCTCTATCTTGTGTGCTTTGATTGATATCGTCAGGAGATCTGCAGAACCAATGGCTGTAAAAGAGTAAAACATTACTATACAAAGAGTATCTAAAATGACAATATGGGGTTAAAACGGGGCAATCAATGCTTGTCTGATTGAAATACTAGAATGTTATACATTTAACAAGCAAAATATAATAAATTACTCAACAATATTTGCTTCTTGCAACCAAGGTCTCCCCTGGATGATGTACATGATTACGACTTATTTCTAGTAAAGATATCTTTTGAATACAGTAAACGTTGACTTGTTAGGCTTTCCAAGGAATTACCAAGTAAAAATTGTATTCGTAAAGTATGTAATAGATGGCCTTTTCTTGTTTCAACGTAAGTGAGAACTAAACCGTCAAAAATTAACAATGAAGGGATATGGAGTAAATGCAAATGAGACAAAATCTCTACTAATACATGGTAAAACACAGCAATGGAACAACGGTTTTATTGTTGTTCTTCATCTTGAAGTCACCATGAGGCCTTCAACAATGAGCATTACTAATACCTCATAGCAAATTCAATACGGCTCCTAGCACCGGTCTGAGCGGAATTTATTGCTAATTGCTGAGCATGGATGCGGGATCGTCAACAAACATAAACTTAACTGGCAAAGTATTCTTAACCATGCATTATGCTTCAATTCGGCACTATAAAAATTAATATATCCAAGTCAAAAACAACTTGTTTTACAATACTCTTTATCTCAGTAGATTCCTTTTCAAACTTATCACTCCTGAACTTCGTATTTGGGGGGTCTCAAGGGAGGGTCCCTTACCCGAATTCCCGTAAATTTTTCTCTCACTTCCCGTTTCACGAGCGGGAAAATATTTTACAAAGACTCTTAAAGGAGCCTCCTTTCCCGTTTCACGGACTCAATTTTCAGCTATTCCCGCTTCACACTGGACACCTTTTCCCGTTTTCATGTGTACTTTTTTGTAACGATCCCGTTTCCTGCTACCTAAACATGACCAATCCCGCTTCCTGCTTATACCCCACCGAGACCCATTATTTGCTGAAACATTGTTACTATATATTTGTTATTGAGAAATATCGGCGCATGATATGCGGTAGTTTTGACCGAAAAGCGAGTCATCGGTAAACACTTGCAAATTTATTGGAGTTCACACTGTCAGTACTTTAGTTTTTCGTGTTGTCTTGTACCTCATGTTTTGTCTGCATTAGTAATGTTTGTGCTACCGATTTGTCCTTGTAAATGTTTGAATAATACAGAGATTTACAAAAAGCTTTTCAAAATTTTATCTTGGTGCTGTTCGAGGGTTAGAGAAATATTTCTGAGCCATGTGGCTGTCTCACGTCCTTGATTTGTCTTTGTTGTTCTCTGTTGCCTTTTTGTCATGTCTTTGTTAATGTGATCATCACTTCCCTTGTTCCTTCAGTATTCTACGCATACTGCCGTTGTGACAAACCATGTTACTTACAGGTACCAGTGAAACTGCTCCTAGCGTTCAGTGTACTGTAATAGAATAACGGAAATCTGCCAAAACGTGTGCCTTGGTTACACAATCCGTAGCTGCTATCTTCTACAAATATCCACCCTTCAATATCCCGACAACCTCTCCTCGTGCTACTTATCACAAATCTTCCCCCAGCATGGTCATAACTTCAAAATAAAACATAATGTGAATTACAAACCAAAATAATTCTGCAATAGATTCTCATCATATCTACTGTAAAAAACTAAGCATGGGTGGGCGTATTGTTTCTTTTTCTCTCCTTATCTCCCTGTACCAAGTAAATGTAACAAAGAGGATAACAGAAAACATCTACAATGGCTGAAAATTACAGTCACATGACAAAATCTGCTAGGGAACGACGCAGGTAAAAACACAGAAAAGACAAAAGACAAACCTACACAACGATAGGAACCAGGAACAGATGGACTTGGTCTTTTCTAGTTAGTTTACTTTATGTCTATAAGGAGTCTAGGATGATGTTTATTTCGCTGAACTTGATTACTCTTTATTTCGGGTCGACTCCGATCTGCCGTTGGGTGTGGGGTTTCCTCGCCGTTCATTGAAGATCTTATGGTGGCTTTGAGTTGTTATTACTCCCCTTTGGGCCGTTGTCTTTTTGACACATTCCCCGTTTCCCTTCTTTTTTCTATTGGTACCGGCACTAGCAAAAGCCAGTGGTAGGTAAGTTATATATGGTCAAAGTGAATATTTTTAAATAATTCCAATTGCTAATGTAACGTCCAATTTCATTGGTCAACATCATGAACAACAAAAAAGTTATTTCTCGATAAACTGTTCTTGCCCTTTAATACACTACGACGTTAAATAGTGCAGTATACGGTGACGTAAAAATCAGTGACAACATTGTTCAAAGTTCAAAGGAGGAGTTTATGGATGTGTAAACGCGGCCTTTCACTCACAAACTCTACATAAAGTCCTTCGGACTTTATCTAGTTTGTGAGTGAGTCGGCCGCGTTTACACTTCGATAAACTCCTCCAAAATTACTTTTATTCCTATACTATCATATCAATAGAATCTTTTGATATTAAAATAAAAATGATCTTCACTTTGATCATATATAACTAACTTGCTACAGGGAAATAATCGACAAATGCTTCTCATAGGAAGAAAAAAATCGGGTTTCTTTCAGTTTCTTTCCTTTTTCCACCTGATTTTTCTTTTTGTCTCATGGACTTCGACTTGATAACTCTGTTCGGCAATTTTGTTATTACCCCAATTTAATTATATTTTACGAAAGGATGTGGAGTAAATGAACATGAGACCATACTACATATGTTAACTCCAACTGTCTTTTATTGTTTGTTTCATGAACGAAGAGTCTCTTCGTTTGGATTTATCACCAAATGTACTAGTGAGTTTGTTGAGTTATGTAATCATCAATCGCTATTACATTTTAGCGTGTTTAAGACACTGATGAAAGTCCTTTGATGGCTGAAAATTTTGTCACATTATTTGTGACAACTTTTATATATTTTATCGATATTGTTGCACAATGTTCTAGACTTATATATATATATATATATATATATATATATATGNAGAATCTTTTATACACAATATGAGCTTGAATAACTCAATAAAAGTGTTTTTAAAATAAACATGCAGTAAAACATAAGGGCATCATTTATTTTCAGACTGTTCAGCGTTTGGCCATGATTTGTGTAGGAGTTGTGATGTACATTGTCCACATTATGAAGGTAGGGATTGTTTCTATAGCTTAACATTCCGGCCTCCATTTAAAATGAAAACTACAAGAAGCTTTGTAACTATTAATTGTTTCAATGCTTTAATTAACAATTTGAAGACAACACACGGATATACATTTAAGTTTTATCATTTTCTTCATTTTTAATACAGTAAAATGCAGTAAAAATTAAAAAAAGGAAACGTTAAAAAAAAACAAGTGTTTTAATAATGTTAAAATCAGAGCAAAGAAGGCTATGATCTATTACAAAGACAATTGCAATTGCAAATCTAGTTATAGTTCTTCTTCTTTTTCTTCTACTTCCAATAAATTTTGTCCGAGCGATTATTTTAAGATGGCTGGATGGAATGATTTGAAAATTTGCACAAAGTTGGAACACTATCTGAAGTTATATGCTGTGCATTTAAATTTTTCAAAATGGCCGCCATTTCCAGGATGGCCGCCAAAATACGTCAAATTTCAACATTGTCGGATTTTAACGAAAATTGATTTCTAGGTAGATTTTGATGCTGCGAATAAGGTGGAATCGTCGAATGGGGAGTCTGGGGTGACATCAGCTATTGCTTGCAATTGCAAATCTAGTTATAATTTGGCCTTCATTACGATGTGGTTGCGAAGTAGAATTCTAATAAATAACTGGCTTTTGAGTGTATCAGGAAATTTATCAAAATTGAAATAAAGAATTTTTGAAATCTGTAGATATTTAACCCTTGAAAATATTTCCCTTGACCAAAATTCATCCAAAAGCAAGGTTGCTAACAGGAATTCCCAGAAATTGCTTGCCTTTGAGATTTCCAGGAATTGTACCAAAATTGGAATCAAAATTTTTAAAATCTTACAATTTAAAATATTGGTATCCGAAAAGCAGGTTTAATGACAAGAATTCCATAAAATTGCAGGTCTTTTAGAGTTTAAGGACTTTAAGGAGTTTAAGTTTAAGTTGGAACCACATTTTTTTATTCTTAGTTTTCAAAAATTATGTTTCATATGAAAAATGGATAGATTATTTGAGTCTATGCAAAAATTGCAAAACTTGTCAGTCTTGGACATTTTCACGAAATTTACCAAAGTTGGAATCTGAATAAAATTCCAAAGCTTGTTACACATCTAAGGACTTTATGCCAAATTTTTACATCTAAATTGATTTCCTTTATCCGAATTTTGTTTGATATATGGATCTACAGTGAAAATTTAGCCAAATTCATTGATGCGGAAAATAAAGGTCAATGTTACATAATTCTGGAATAAATATTGGTTATTACTAAAGATGTATCCACTTACCAACCATCATCTGTCTATGGCATGTAGGGCTGAGATACTGGGCAAACCAAAAAATCGAAAAAATATGTCCAACTAATGACAAAATACGGAAAAATTGGAATCATTTTTTTTTTCTAAAATAAACACGGGAGTCAATTATGAAATTGTACTGAATATTGTGTCAAAATTTCATTGATATTGAGCAAGATATCAGAAAGTTATTGAAGTCAACATTTAGGTTAACCAAATGTTCGAGCCGCCACCGACGACGATGACGACAACGACGGAATCTATGGTCGCCATGTCTTGCCTTCGCAACATTCCTCACAGGCGAGACAAAAATGTATGTATATATGGATGGCCAGGAAAATAGTTGAATTTTTACAAAACGAGAAAGCCAAATATTGAATTTTGATAGTTCATTCATATAAAAAAATAGATGCAAAAGCCATGTAAGGCATAGTCCCGTCGTAAGGTATAGTATCCCATGGTCAATGGAAAATTACAATGCAGAAGAATCAAAAGTGAAGTGTGTTATAGTCCCGTCGATAGGTATGGTATCCCATGGTCAATGGAAAATTACACTGGAGAAGAAGCAAAAATGAAGTGTGTTATAGTCCCGTCGATAGGTATAGTATCCCATGGTTAATGAAAATTACACTGGAGAAGAATCAAAAATGAAGTGTGTTATAGTCCCGTCGATAGGTATATTATCCCATGGTTAATGGAAAATTACACTGGAGAAGAAGCAAAAATGAAGTGTGTTATATTCCCCTCGATAGGTATAGTATCCCATGGTTAATGGAAAATTACACTGGAGAAGAAGCAAAAATGAAGTGTGTTATAATCCCGTCGATAGGTATAGTATCCCATGGTTAATGGAAAATTACACTGGAGAAGAATAAAAAATGAAGTGTGTTATAGTCCCGTCGATAGGTAAAGTATCCCATGGTCAATGGAAAATTACACTGGAGAAGAATCAAAAGTGAAATGTGTTATAGTCCCGTCGATAGGTAAAGTATCCCATGGTTAATGGAAAATTACACTGGAGAAGAGGCAAAAGTCATGTGTGGTATAATAGTCCCGTATAGTATCCCATGGTTAATGGAAAATTCTCTAATAATACGTCAAGTTTAAACCGGTTTTGACCCGTTAGATAAATATTCTTTATTCAACGTATGTTGAATGAAACCCTGTGCTATTTCCCGCCAAATCTATTCGGAACACAATTTTCGGTGTTTATCATTGATCATTAGAGAAAGATTACATCACTTTATCCCGATTATTACAATATTTTATCCACTCTCGATAGTTAAATTTAAAAATTTTAAAATGCTCGGCAAGCCTCGCAATTAAAATTTTAAAATCTAAAATTTAACTATCTCTAGTGGATAAAATATGGTAATGAACGGGATCTAGTGGTGTAATCTATATCTATACTGGAAAAGAGGCAAAAGTCATGTTAAGTATAGTCCCGTCGTTCGGTATAGCATCCAACGGTCAATGGAAACGAACTACTTTACAAATATAGTAACGCTTGATTAGCCATAAAATTTTCATCTGCTGTGCACTCAGTCGATTCTCGAAATGCATTTTGTTTTTATCTTAGTTTATATTGAATTGATAACTCGTCCGAAAACTGTCGCACATAAGCTAATAATGACAAATTGCATCATACAAATGGTCATAGCTAACACACTGTAAACTTTTGAAACAATTTACAAGCAGATTAAGTGAACAAAACCAAGTGATGGATCAAAGAGACTACGCCCTAGATAGCGATCTCGAAGATAATGTAGGCAAGATAGATGACTAAAGCCAAAGGTTATTAATCGTAAACCTAACTAGCACTTTTCCATAATTATAACATCACACAGATTGCCATAAACTTTAAAAAATCATAACTAAGCTAACACCCTTAATTACATTTCAGAAAACGCATTTTGTATCTAACATCTTTATGAATTACTAAGCTACCACGGCTAGCAAATTTAATCACTTATGAAAAGCAGTGCCTAACTAACAACTTAAATAATGCATTTCTAAATTACACAAAGACCTAAGACACACGTTACATAAACAAATCAATGGATATAGTATTATTTTCATTCTAGCAACACATGCTCCTCCTCGCATCACATTTCCAACCACAACAACTGGTTCACATCATCCTCTAGCAACTAAAACCTCTAAATGTGATAAGGTTGGCGTATTAGATGCAATAGCCAGATCAGTTCAAGCCTCAGATCCACGGTCAAGACAGTGTAGAGGTGGTGACACAATTCACAGCGAGGCGTTACTAATGAAATTCTGCAATGCTTCACAGCCATCCCACTGGAGGCCAGGAAAACAGGTTTGATTTTGTATGAAATGTTTAAATTATGCTTTATAGAATTCAGACGTGATTGATGGTACACTTATGATTCGAAAATTCTAGGTTATATATTTAAGAAATAATTAACTGACACTGCAGTTTATCATTGTTCTATACCAGTATTGTACTTGTTTAATTATTCTTTGTATATTATTTTAACTATTGTAAATTTATTTGGGCCTCGTGGTAGATTAGTTTGATCCAAACAAACAAACAAACATTTTTTTATTGTCAATTAAGACGCCCCAGGAGGAGCTGAACAATCAATATAAATTTAGATACAATGATTTCAGTGATTACAGTGATTATTTAAGTACAATACAATAAAATTTATATTACCATATAAGTAAGGTGAAGCTATAGAACAAATACAAACAAGTTTACCCTCTTTGAATAAGCTTTTATTATTATGACTATTATGACTATTACCAGACTGGTCATTATGTCGTATTATTTCACCCGAGTGTTAAACGATAATTAAGCAATAACAGTATATTATTTGAATACCCGAGGGCGTCAATCGTAGATTTGACGGTCAAAATGCAGTTTATAGGCGACGCGTAGCGGAGCCTGTAAACGGATATCTTGACCGTCAAATCAAGATTGACGCCCTCGGGTATTCAAATAATGTACTGTTATTGCGATTCTAATGCAACAAATCAATTTCATGTTCTATTTTTAACTCGTGAATTTGTAACAATATTAGGAACTAGACTAAACAGGGAACCTAATTAATTTGTCCCAGGTATGTAGATGGTGGAATTGACGGTCAATTTTGACCAATCAAAACCTTCGTTATATAAATGTTGCATTAGAATAAAAAGAACAAGGACTACCTGTAGCTATATATTCACCTCTCCAGTAATGTGAAACACCAAATGTTTATTGTAATTGTCAATGTAAACTCCTACAAAAAATATTCGACCAAAACTCATCTTCGAACTCGCTTGACGCATTCTTGAAGTAAATCTGCTGTGTGAATATTATCCAAATCCAATGAGAAATAAATATTCTAGAGCTCAACAAGGGATATTTTGTCAACATTTAAGTTAAAAAGGGGCATAATTCCTGCAAAATATTCGAATATCTTCGAGCTACGTTGAAGCATAAGTGAACTTAAGTTATTATATAAATATTATCCAAATCCAACGAATGGTTAATGTGCTAATGGGCTTTCAAGGATATTTTGTAATTTTTTTAAGTTAAAAAAAGCCATTACTCATACAAAAATATCAGAATAGGATTCATCGTCGAACCTGAATTAAGCATTCAAAAAATAGATCAAAATAAAGCTACTGTATAAATATCATTGAAATCCAATGAGAAATAAATTTATATTCTAGAGTGCTAACAAGGATATTTTGTCAATTTTCATACTCAAAATGGGACATAACATCTACAAAAAAATTTTCCCCAATTTCAGTTTATGTTGGTACTTTTAAACAATTTTCTAATAGGAGCATGTATTTGTCGACTCCTTCGTTGGAACTTCAACTACTTTTTTATTCACATAAACAAAAAAGATCTCTTGTTTGTTATGTTAAAACATTACACACTTTCAATGCGCGCACTGAATAACTCGTCTTGGCCTTATTCGTTAAACTTTGTAGTTGGTCAAATTATCATAAAGGGCATCCCACGAGATAATGTTTTCTTTGGACTATCCTTAAAAATGATTATAACGTTACAATCTTTTGGGAGTTTTGAGTTTGATTTTTCTACCGTAGTGCGACAGTATTTTACCAGCAGACCAGATTCCTTGAGCTAGACGGCAGTTTAGCGGCGAGCACTCTATGACCCTTCTTTCAAAATTACGTTTTGTCATATGCTTTTTCTTTTCCAAGATAATGGTAATTGAGTTTTTAGTCTACCTGTATGGGCTTTTATTCGCATGTTTATGATACTATAGGGAAACGGTATAAAGAAAGGGGATGTTTGGGTATCCATAAACCGGTTTTAACCCTACCACTGGCTTTTACTAGTGCCGGTACCAAGTCCGGCTATCCCGAGTTCCTATCGTGATTTATGTTTGTCGCTAGTTTTCAGTATTGTTTTTCCGGTGCAGTTTGCTTGTAAATTGTAGCATGTGATTGTAGTTTCTGGCCATTGTAGGTGTTTACTGTTATCCTGTTTTTGAAATTGATTGGTTTTGAATATGTTGAAAATTTCCACTAAAACTACCAATGTTCATGTCGATCTGTTTGGTTAACATACACGATAGCTTCGCATTTGACCCTAGAAGAAAAACATATTTGAAAATCTCCTCTAAAACTACCGATTGCCCAATTTCTGATTTCGATCTGTTCGGTCAACATACACAACCGCCTCGCGAAAAATAGCACAGCATATGACCATATTTGAAAAATACCAATATTACCAATATCGTAATATAGTGATATATCCTACCTCTAGTAAATTCCTTAGACGTTGATTGGTCAAAAGACGCCTCGTGCCGACCAAGTATATTCCATATCGGGTAACTGATTAATATATGGTTAGCGGTGGGTTTTTAAACAGTTTTTTTTTTATAATTTAATGGACTCTCGGTAGGATATAAACATTACACGGTATGTAACAACGGCAGTAGAATACCGAAGGAACAAAGGGTTCGAAATTCACAAAATTCGAAGTCCAAAGACAGGGCAAAAACGAGAACACAGAAAGCAATGACGTTAGACACAAAAACAATGACGCCAGACAGACACAAAAACAATGACGCCAGACAGACACAAAAACAATGACGCCAGACAGAGTGAAACTGAGAGTGACATCTGGTGCTCCGGAAGGATAAGCATATCCTGCTCTGTTAACAGTACCTGTCACACTGTGAGTGATTCAATCCGGGAAAATGTCAAAGTCGATAGTCAAATCCGGGAAGACGTGAATCTGTAAGTGACATAATATGGTATATACACAGTCAGTAAATTGAATATTGGACTAGAGTTACGCTCTCGCCAAATATGAAATTTACTGGCCGTGTATATACCGTATTAGGTCACTTACAGACTGTGTAATCTATAATATAGAAGGTCATTAACAAGAATTTAGCATTTGGTTTCGATGTGTCTACCAGCATTGAACATAGTTTTAACACTGGACAATGGGGGAAGTAATTTGACCATTTCTTCGAAATTATTGAATAACAAAATACCGAAGTTACTGTAAATTTAGTTTCTGTATATAGCCATTTTGACAACTTATGTCTCTTCAGTGCAGATCAATTCAAGACATCTGGAAGACCATAAACCGAACTAACGAAATAAACCTAATCCATTTGGGATAATATGAAAGTCCTTTACAAAAAGTGATAAGTTGCTGAAGTCGTTTTTTGGTATGGACCCATTGATAAGCTGCCATCATACTTCAGACATTTTTACAACCCCAAGGGATCGACAAATCTAAGCATATTGAAGAAAACTGAACAAAACGGTGTATCAAAGGTCATCAAGATAAGCTTCTGATATTGCCTGGTCAAACCGCCAGGGGGGATATTGTTCAACATAAGACTTAGCATTACTTACATTTTGATCACCTTGAATCTTTCTAATCAAAATTTTCCTAGAATTATGAACGGAAAGTCCTTTCCAAAAGTTACTCATTTCTTTCAATTCACCAAAAACATGGCCGCAAACGTGGAATTCATGTTATTCCGTAACAAAAACAAACATGGCTACTATGACCAAGTGTTTTTGGACTAAATTTATCATTTTAGGCAATTCCATTATTTTTTGTTCATACCTTATAGTAGCCCTGGTACCGGCTTGAGCGAAATTTATTTTAAATGTCGGGCAATGCTATAATTTGAACGTTAAGTAATAGTTTTAACTAAGAAACTCTTTTGAAGCTAATCAGATTTACTGTACTATTTTGTTAATAAGTCAAATGTTTCGATTAATCATATAGATACATGCTAAATCACATTTCCTGGTTAATTAAGGATGGTCACTCCTCAGGTTTTTGAAACTGTCTCTGACTTTCGGAGTTCTCTTATTTTATCCATCATGATGCATTATAAAATTTTGCACACTGACCCCCACTTTTCTTTTCAAAATATGATAGTATACATCTTCAATAGACGTCTGACAAAATTTAATGAAATTCTTGATATTCCTTCGTTGCATTTCAAGTGTTGATTGCTTTAATGCAAAGTGAATGAAAAGTCTAGAGAAGTTCGCATTTCCGCCAAAATTTCAGGCGTTTAAATCTCAAAAACGGTCACACTGACCTATCAATATCTTTTGCTTAAACTCAAGTATGACCCATATTCTAACAAATTAAAATATTAATTTTAAATCCTTGATATAACAAACTTGAGGAGTGACCTCCTTAAGGTAGATTTCAATTAATGTATTCCTAAGATTAAAATTATTTTAGGGACGTTCTTAGTCAGACTACTATACTGACAGTATACATGGTGAATAAAAGGATATGGAGCAAATGCACATGAGACAAAGTCTATACAAATACATGGTAAAAAACAAGCAAAGGAACAACGCTTTTATTGTTGTTCTTCATCTTGAAGTCACCATGAGGCTGTTAATGTGTTAACTGTTGAATTTATTTTTTTATCGCTGCTATATTGGGCATTTTGTTCGTTCATTGAATTATTAATAATTTAAAGTTTGATTACAAAAATCAAGATAGCAAAAAACGCCTACAATGGCCGAAAATTATAATCACATGGGAAGACACACTAGAAAAAAACACGACCAACATAAATAACGATAGGAACTCCTGATAGTCGGACTTAGTACCGGTACTTGCAAAAGCTAGCGGTTTTGGGGCATTTGTTGAGATTTTGTCTCATTTGCTTTTACTCCATATCCCTTCATTGCTTATTTTAGACTGGAGTTTGTCTCTCTTGCAGTGTGGAGTCAGTAAAAAGATTCCCCGTGCGAGAGATGAAATAAAAGGGACAACAGGAAACACCTACAATGGCTGAAAATTATAATTACATGCTCTATATACATTTCAGTTATGGTGCATTTGTTCCTGAGAGAATTTCTCATATGGATGCACTATCATAATTTAAAATTTTGGCATTCTAGTTTTTTTGTGTTTTCAAAATTATTATTCTGACCACCTGATTATTGTGCCCACATTTCATAATTCTATTATGCAAAGCTTTCTTACTATTGACTCGATGAGTGCCCTGTGGTTGTTTAAACGTTGTTTTTGTCTTCTATTGGTCTTTTTGTCGGGCATTGTAAGAATACTTTGCCGGTTGATTTTATGTTTGTTGACGATCCCGCATCGATGACATAATAAACATGGATGTAGCATTGCTCAACATCTAGAAATGAATTACGCTTAAACCGGTGCTATGAGTAGTCTTTAACTTACTATGAGGTATGAGCATAGCTCATTGTTGAAGGCCTCATGGAGACTTCAAGATTAAGAACAAAGTGTTGTTCCATTTCTTGTTTTTCCCATGTATTTGTGGAGATTTTGTCTCATTTGCTTGTACTCCATATCTCTTCATTGCTTATTCTGGGTATCCAAACACCCCCTTTCTCTATCCCGTTTCACTTTAGTATAATAAACATACAAATAAAACCTCATAAAGGTAGACTACTATAAACTCTATGACCACTATCTAAGAAGAGGGTCGGAAATTCGGGATTTGATGAAAATCTGACCGGAAATTCTGGATTAAAATCAAGCGAGAACCGGGAAATGGTGCAATTTGTCACCGGGAATTCGGGACACTATAAAGTTAACGGGATTGCTTTTATGATTTTTTGCATCGGGAAATCGGGATTTAAAGTATCCGAGATTTTGTTTCATTCAATAAAAGACCCGAATCCTGCATTGCTACGCGGTGTATGTATGTTCTGTAAGAATTAAGAAACATTCTACAATTTAGCTATTTTCTAAAGTTTTTTACAGTACTTTCTTGTTCAGGTTAGGTATTCATAATATTGAATCAATGTGATGTACTACACGGTATTTGCGAATAATCATTGTTGATATTTTTTCACCTTTAAAATAGTTTCATTCTTGTGCATAAACGAATTATAAATTGAAATAACACCAAAACAACGTATTTAAGTGTTTTATTCAAAGTTTGCCATGAGACTGAAATAAAGTAGGCACTTTTGTACTTGAAAAGTTCAGAACTCAAAGAGCAAAATAAGGCACATAATGCAACATGAGCAACCATTGACCGATTTCTCCGATTAAGGCAAACTAAAAGCCCATGTAAAGGTAGCAGGCCATGGGCTGAAATCACTTTCCGTGCACACCCCTACACCTATGATCAAGAAAGATTTTTTCAGTCCTTTTATATCCCCTCTTCAAAATAAAACATGTCAACACGAATTTAACCTGCACGCATAGACAGTATGGGGCCACTTTTATAGTACACCCCACAAAATTCTTGTATTTTAGTTTTAACCTCATTTTCATCTTTTAAGCTCCATAATTTTTATGCAGATAAGTTAGATGTACTGAAATTTGGTACCAAATACTGAAGCTTATTTAATATCCTTTACAATGAACACAAGTTTAGCCACTTAAGATTCAGACTTTTTGTAGGATTATTAATGCCAAATTTAGCACCCCTCCCCCTTAAAATTAAGGGAAATTTTAAAATATTCAGGCTCTAAATGATAAAATGATAATGTCTCATGCAAATTCTTGTGTGTTTTTCACTATAGCTGACATGCAGAAGACCGTTTAAGTAGATTCAAACGTTTTAAGGGGTCTCTCTTTGGCCATCTGCTCGAAATTTTATGAAAAATGGGAATTATCCGTTTTTCAGAATTATTGCTGTTTTGACTTAGAGTTGTTTCATCAAATATAAGCTATAAGAAAGTATGCTTTTGAATATTTTAGACTAACTAAACTCTCATAAACTCTAGCATAACTCTTACCCCTCCCCACCCCCATTTTTTTCAACACAATTTATTTCATTTCTTTCAGCTTAAAAAGCTTAATCATTGTAAAAAGGTCCAATTACGTATCATTTCAAACACCAAAACAAACAGAGACTCCCATGTATCACAAATAAGATTATGCGCGTGGTTTATGGGCAGTAATACAACAATTCAATTTTGTAAAATTGAATTTTGTAACATTCCGAAATGCTGAAAATTCCCGAAATATTCAATTTTACCCATATTTTGGCGTAAAAATTGCATTTTGCGATATATCAAATGCATTTTTTTCAAAGAAAGTAAAACATTAGTGTGTTTTGTTCATAAATATGTAAAGACAGGCATATTTTCGGTATTTTTAAGCACTATTTTTTTTTGGGTAGTGGTAAAATGTTCGGTATTTAGAGTCACATTGAACAGTCCTTGTTTTTCTAAACATTGTTTTGAGATAACTTATGTATCGGTTAGATCAATGAATTGGCATTTCTACAGATAAATCCCCCAGATTTGCCATATATAACAAATTTGAAATACTGAAAATTCCCATTTTTCATCAATTTTGTACAAAATATTGAGTTTAAGCTCACAAGTGGACTTAAAATGACAAATCATGATAGAATTTATGCAACATTGTTATATGCAATGCAGAATTTACGTGTTTTAGTTATTCTTATGCGAATATAGACAAAAAAATTGCTTATTATCGGGAGAATTTGTTGGGGCAAGGGTAAGATTTTCGGTATTAACAGTCACATTAAACACAACAATGTTTTAAGACAACTAATGTATCGCTTAGAACAATTAAATAGGATATCTGCAGATATATCCTCGAGAATTGACATATATAATGATTTAACAGTAAACTTTGGACAAATCTGAAATGTTGAAAATTCCCATGAACCTTATGTTAATATGTTTAATTCTTAAGAAAGGATATTTAAAGACTAAAATCAATTGAAAAACTCTGAAATGAAAACACAGTGGGGTCTATATATCGTTGAACTTACACAATCTCGAGAAAAATCTTAAAATTTACTTCTACATTTTCCAGGGGTAGGGGTAAGATTTTCAATTCTTATAACGTATTTGGTATATAAATGGTTCTTATGAAGGATATTGGTAAAGTGTATACCATAGGCTATCATTTTATACCACTTTTTCATAATTTAGAGGCACCAATCAACAATATGAAGCAATTGAAAGAAGAACTTTTTCCAAAAACGAAATTTTCCCAAATTTCTTTGGGTGGGTCTAAAAAAGGGACCTGTTCCATCATTGCGTACAGGTTATGCTTATGCCAACATGTATTATTTTGTGGAGGGGATGTAAGCAGACTTAAAAATGTGGGTAGGGCTCATAAGTGGGGGTGGGGTTGGCGGGGGTGCACGGGGTTATTCCAGTCCATGGACTATAGGTAATCCAAAAGTATAAGGATTATATGTGGCATATGTGGCCTATATGGAAATAAAACAGCAGAATAATACTGTCAAAGTATTGGTACAACTGCACGTTTACCTATATTTACACTATATGAACGGATTTGAATGATTAGTATTCAGAATTTGTCGAGAATTCGGGAAAGGGTCATTTTATGACCGGGAATTCGGGATCATGACCTCTCTTCCCACCCCCACTAGAAGACAAAACGTAATTTGGAATGCTCGCAGCTAAATTTCCGGCTACCTCAAGGAAATTAGTCTGCTGGTAAAACCCTGTCCCACTACGACAGTTGACTAGTTCAGAGTCACTGTCCCTTTGTGTCAGCCATCATACCTCGCAGAATACAAAGAAAGCAAATCCCGTATCCAATATTCCTGGTTACACTACTGCCATCAAATGCAGTTTGTGATTAAACCATAGTGGGTGAAAGTGTTTCCACGTTTTTTAAAATGCTGTAGCAATCTAAATAAACACTATTGTGTTACAGACCATCGCTGACGATGATAAAAGCTGTAGTCTATTTATGAAACATTACCTCCATTTAAAGGTTCTCTTCCTATTGTATTTCAGATTATTGCTCAGGGTGATGAGACTTGTTATTTTGATGGTATTAATGAATACATCCCCGTAATATATATTGACAAATCCGTAACGGCTGGTGCAGTTATGATTGCATGCAACAAGAATGAGATCAGGGTATCTTAGTTTTCTAATCAGGAATTGTTATTTTGCTTGATCACACAAAAACATGAAGAGAGTATTATCTTTACATTTCAAAATATTCGGCTTTCTATAGCAACTTGTATTAATGTCAGAAATTAAAACATATATAGGAATATTAGAACGATTGAAAATATTTGGAGGCATGTCCAAGACTTAATATTGGAAGCATAGTAATAGTCTGTAAGTCTCGTTTAGTTCTTAAATATCTGTTTGCAATTCATGTCTCTGATATCGTAGTTTAAAGAAATGCAAGAAAAAACAAACAAACAAACAAACAAAAAACCCCAAAAAACAAATTAGATATAAAAAAACAAAAACAAAAACAAAAAAAAACAAACAAAAATAAAAACAAACAAAATATACAAAACAAATAAAAATTCTAACATCATAAGCCTTAAACGAGAGGGGCCAGACGAGTTCCATTAACAGTCTATTAACAGTACAATGGACCCTTTCACGAGAAATGCGTGCCTATACGATTTTGAGTGGAAAATAATAACAGTTCCTGCAAAAATGGCGTCGTAGGACAGTTAATCATGACGTCACATATATTATGACGTTACATTTTAGCCACTCAAAGGCTATTGAACGCATGTGCAAAATTTAGGTCTACTTTTATGATTAACTTCCCTTTTAACAATTAGCACAAAGTTAATATTGAAAGGAACAGGAAACATCAACAAATGTCCAAAAACAGTTAATTAACAACTGATTAATTTCACCAAAGACATTTTACAACCAACTGAAAATGCCCAAAACACATTAACAGAAAACGTCTTGCTCCACCTCTTAGACACCATGTTATGACGGGAAAGATTTTTATCCACGCTTGACACGTGACTATATTCAGATATACGCATGCAATAGCTTCTCAGTTGATTTCAAAATTGTGGATTATGCATACTAACAAAACATATATTATATGTTATATCTACATTTAACTTTAACAAACAGACTATACTCCATATTATGACATTGTTTGAAATTAAATATTATTTTACATTCTTGTAGGTTGTTTTTCAAGACTGCAAGATAACACCGAGGATTTATCATGTTAATAAGAACAATACTAATATCAGCATGTATAACTTTCATGTTCTAACATGGATATGACGTGAGAGTAATTCGATTGGATGAAAAATTAAAATTGATTTGTGAGAAGATTGTTACATTATTATCTACATTGTTCTAAAATTTCTCATTAAAACCTCAGACAACCCAGTTATGCTAGACCACGTTTCACATAAAACCTATTCGTGCATTGTTTTTTTTTCTTCATAGGAATTACTACTCATGACGTCATATGTGTCTCCAGGAGTAAAATGACCTTGACATTAAGACGTATATAGCAGCTACAATAGACCCTTTCACGATAACTGCGGTCCTATGATTTTGAGTGGAAAATAAAAACAGTTCCCGCCGAAATGACGTCGTAGGACAATTAATCAAGACGTCACATATATTATGACGTTGCATTTTACCCACTCAAAGGCATATGAGAGCATGCGCAAAATTCAGGACCGCAGTCATCGTGAAAGGGTCTATTAAAATTATGTCATTTCAGCAAGTTATGTCTTTTAGCAGTAAAGAACACGTAATCAGTTATCAAACATGCCGAAAACTGTCGAGGTACCAATTGGCAAATTTTACTACTTTTGTATATTCATTGGAGACAAAATCAACACATTTGGAAACAATTTGTCAAATTTTTGAAACTGATTTAGAAGAACCCGCAAATACCCACAACGGACTTCGCTCGACGAAAACACTTTTAATGTTGTGATACTTATTTTCTTGTTTTAGTTGACACATTGGCAAGCAAATGACAAAATAAAGGACTAGAGAAGGAGAAAATTCTATCATATCATTCTTTGCATTTGATATAACGTTTTTGTTGTTTTCTATGGCTTTCCATATTATTTGATTTTTATGCTGCTGGTGAGAGGTTACTCCTTGAAACACGTGTACAGCATAACGAATTTACTGTTTTTATGCAACTTCGGTATTTTTTTTTATTTACGTAGATCCTTGCATTGCAGTCATTGTTTGGATCCTCATCTCCATAGTACATTTTTTTTAAATTGTATTTCCAGGTGACGTTTCAAAAGGTTTTCTTACATTCGACCTGATGAGTGCCCTATGTTTGTCTATATGTTGTAATCGTCCACTAGCTTAAGACACTAGTGCTGGATGACAGTGATTGTAAGAGCACTTTGCCAGTTTTATTGATGTTTGTTGACAATCCCGCACCCATGACCAATGAAGAAATGAATGTATATGTAGAGACTTTGTCTCATGTGCATTTACTCCATATCCTTTTATTCACAATTATAGTATCATTATCCATGATATCGGTTTCAACAATAACGTACATTGTAATAAGAATGATCATATATATCTTGGTAGTTTGCTTAATTTTCTAACAATCAACTCCATGAATGCCCTTTTATCGTTTATATGTTGTATTGTGTGTTGGTCCCTTTGTCGGTCAAAGGATTTGCAAGATGACTTTGACCGATATGTTAGACCTCGTTTCCCTGACAAAATTGATACATGGATGTAGCGTTGTTCAACACTTAGCAAGTGAATTCCGCTCAAACCGAAGCTAGAGGCCTTCTTGAACTTACAATAAATGTGGTGTTTGTTCTTTGTTGAAGGCCTCATGGTGAAATGAACAACAATGAAAGAATTGGGTCATTTGCTCAATCTTACCATGTATTTATAGGGATATTGTCCCATGTACATTTACTCCATATCCCTTTATTTGTACAATGACAATAACATACCCAACATGTAACTACTTGGACATGGAATCACAAAACAGAAAGACAAAATCCGTACACAGCGGCAGAAGGATTGAATAGATGTCATGTTGCAGTAACGTTTACATCGGTGAAGGTTACAGGTGCATAAGCCTTCCCCTTTTTCTATCCACACCCTCTGAACAGCGGCCTTGTTGTTTGGTTTTCCGACTAACTGCATACTCTGGTGATGCTTCAGGCCAAGTTTGGTTACAATTGGCTCGGTATTTTCATAGACGATTTTTGAAATTGTTGTAGGACGGACGGACGACGGTCGCAAAGTGATGGCAAAAGCTCACGTGGCCTTTTAGGCCAGGTAAGCTAAAACTGATATAGAAAAAAATCACTTATACGATCAAAATGGAAAGTCAAAATCAGCTAAGGACAGAGCTTTGTATGAGATAGATACTCCTTAGTTTTCAACAAAAATTTAGATATTGCAAGGTTCCAAACAGAATCAGCTTTCGAGTCAGCACCGTAGTACTGACAACTGGGCTGGCGAATACCCTCGGGGTCTAACAGTCGACCAACAGAGGCATCAATTAAACACAAACAGAGACATTTAAACATATATTTATTTACTGAATTCCTTTATCATAGTTTTAAGCATATTCAGGTATTTTGTTTCCGTTTTCTTTTTGTTTGTGATAAATCTGTACCTTTTCTTTGTTAGAAGTTGTGGGTCTTACCTTAACTGATGCAGAGAAATTTAAGGATATTACAAAATAAATGATATAACCATCGACAGCAGAAAAAAATGTTTGAAGGTTCATTCTACTTCTACCAATATTTCTGCTCTGTTCCGAAGGACGTATTTCAAAAGCAACTGAATCATGATTGGAAATTGAGAATATAGTATATAGAATCTTCAGTTTTTACACATATTTCGGTACATGAATTTCCAAATGTTTTGACTTGATCTGCACTGAAGAGACATAAGTTGACGAAATTAGCATATACAGAATCTAAATTGACAGTTACTTCGGTATTTTGTTATTGAAAGACAGCATTATACTCATTCAAAATACAAGGACCTATATCATACTGTATTTTGAATAAGTTTATACTAATTCAAAATACAGTATAATGCCTTAAGATGAGTTTAAGATGAAGAACGACAATAAAGAATTGTTAAATTGCTTTGATAACCCTTTGTGTCATGTGTATTTACTCCGTATCCTTTGCATTGTTTATATCAGAATATAAAGTTGTCATGACGACATGTTTTTATTTGTTAGAAGTTCTTTTCCTCTATCTTGTGTGTTTTGATTGATATCGTCAGGAGATCTGCAGAACCAATGGCTGTAAAAGAGTAAAAAAAAACATTACTATACAAGAGTATCTATAATGTCAATATGGGGTCAAAACGGGGCAATAGAGTAACGTTGAACAATGCTTGTCTGATTGAAATATTAGAATGCTATACATTAAACAAGCAAAATAAATATATTACTCAACAATATTTGCTTATTGTAACCAAGGTCTCCCCTGGTTGTTGTACATGATTACGACTTATTTCTAATAAAAGATATCCTTTGAATACAGTAAACGTTGACTTGTTAGGCTTTCCAAGGAATTACCAAGTAAAAAATTGTATTCATAAAGTATGTAATAGATGACCTTTTCTTGTTTCAACGTAAGTGAGAACCGAACCGTCAAAAAATAACAATGAAGGGATATGGAGTAAATGCAAGTAAGACAAAACCTCTACAAATACACGGTAAACGAAGCAATGGAACAACGCTTTTATTGTTGTTCTTCATCTTGAAGTCACCATGAGGCCTTCAACAATGAGCATTACTCATACCTCATAGCAAATTCAAGACGGCTCCTAGCACCGGTCAGAGCGGAATTTATTGTTAATTGCTGAGCAACACTACATCCATGTCTTTTTTTCTTTGATCCATGGATGCGGGATCGTGAACAAACATAAACTTAACTGGCAAAGTATTCTTAACAATGCATTATGTTTCAATTCGGCATTATAAAAATTAATATATCCGAGTCAAAAACAACTTGTCTTACAATACTCTTTATCTCAGTAGCTTCCTTTTCAAACTTATCACTCCTGAACTTCGTATTTAGGGGGGTCTCAATTGGGGGGTCCCTTACCCGAATTCCAATAAATTTTTCTCTCACTTCCCGTTTCACGAGCGGGAAAATATTTTACAAAGACTCTTAAAGGAGCCTCCTTTTCCCGTTTCACGGACTCAATTTTCAGCTATTCCCGCTTCACCCTGGACACCCTTTCCCGTTTTCATGTGTACTTTTTTGTCACGATCCCGTTTCCAGCTACCTAAACATGACCAATCCCGCTTCCCGCTTATACACCACCGAGACCCACTATTTGCTGAAACATTGTTATTTTATATTTGTTTAACTGAGAAATATCGGCGCACAATATGTGGCCCACGCGGCTACAGATCTAACTTGTTTAGTTTTGACCGAGTAGCGAGTCATCAGTAAACACTTGCAAATTTATTTTATTACTTCATGTATGGTGATTTTATGGGAGTTCACACTGTCAGTACTTTAGTTTTTCGTGTTGTCTTGTACATCATTTCCCTTGTTCCTTCGGTATTCTACTTATACTGCCGTTGTGACAAACCATGTTACTTACAGGTACCAGTGAAACTACTCCTAGCGTTCAGTGTACTATAATAGAATAACGGAAATCTGCCAAAACGTGTGCCTTGGTTACACAATCCGTAGCTGCTGTCTTCTACAAATATCCACCCTTCAATATCCCTACATCCTCTCCTCGTGCTACTTATCACAAATCTTCCCCCAGCATGGTCATAACTTCAAAATAAAACATAATGTAAATTACATCATTGTAGTTAGAAACCAAAAAAATTCTGCAATAGATTCTCATCATATCTGCTGTAAAAAACTAAGCATGGGTGGGCGTATTGTTTCTTTTTCTCTCTTTATCTCCCTGTACCAAGTAAATGTAACAAAGAGGATAACAGAAAACATCTACAATGGCTGAAAATTACAGTCACATGACAAAATCTGCTAGGGAACTACGCAGGTAAAAACACAGACAAGACAAAAGACAAACGTACACAACGATAGGAACCCGGAACAGATGGACTTACACAACGATAGGAACCATGAACAGATGGACTTGGTCTTTTCTAGTTAGTTTACTTTATGTCTATAAGGAGTCTGGGATGATATTTATTTCGCTGAACTTGATTACTCTTTATTTAGGGGTCGACTCCGATCTTCCGTTGGTTGTGGGGTTTCCTCGCCGTTCATTGAAGATCTTATGGTGGCTTTGAGTTGTTATTACTCCCCTTTGGGTCGTTGTCTTTTTGACACATTCCCCGTTTCCCTTCTTTTTTCTATTGGTACCGGCACTAGCAAAAGCCAGTGGTAGGTAAGTTATATATGGTCAAAGTGAATATTTTTAAATAATTCCAATTGCTAATGTAACGTCCAATTTCATTGGTCAACGTCATGAACAACAAAAAAGTTATTTCTCGATAAACTTTTCTTGCCCTTTAATACACTACGACGTCAAATAGTGCAGTATACGGTGACGTAAAATCAGTGACAACATTGTTCAAAGTTCAAAAGATTGGAATTATAAGAAATAAAAGTAATTTTGGAGGAGTTTATGGATGTGTAAACGCGGCCTTTCACTCACAAACTCTACATAAAGTCCTTCGGACTTTATTTAGTTTGTGAGTGAGTCGGCCGCGTTTACACATCGATAAACTCCTCCAAAATTACTTTTATTCCTATACTATCATATCAACAGAATCTTTTGATATTAAAATAACAATGATCTTCACTTTGATCATATATAACTAACTTGCTACAGGGAAATAACCGACAAATGCTTCTCATAGAAAGAAAAAAATCGGGTTTCTTTCAGTTTCTTTCCTTTTCCACCTGATTTGTCTTTTTGTCTCATGGACTTCGACTTGATAACTCTGTTCGGCAATTTTGTTATTACCCCAATTTTAATTATATTTTACGAAAGGATATGGAGTAAATGAACATGAGACCATACAACATATGTTAACTCCAACTGTCTTTTATTGTTTGTTTCATGAACGAAGAGTCTCTTCGTTTGGATTTATCACCAAATGTACTAGCGAGTTTATGATAGATATATATATATATATAAACTTGAGAAAACGTTTACAGCAATTGTTTCCATAATTTAATGTACATTCCTGCCAACCCTACCATTAACGCTATAGAATACAGAGTCCGGATGAACAAGGCATCTGAGTGCCCCTGGTCTTTAACAATCCCACTATCATGCACAAGTGTGAAAATGCATCTTATCTAGCATGGTCATAAAAAGCTTACAATAAAATGGATCCTTACCACTGTAGATAAAACATTGGCGAACAATTATTTTTTTACTGCTGAGAGGAACAAATAAAGGGCTACACCGAGAGCAGCATGATACGACCGCATCATGTCGAACACTGAAATTTAACAAGTGTATTTCAAAATGATTGAGAACACATAAAAGAGCTTGATACAGTAATTAAATGGACACAATAAAGAGCTTGACCAAATAATTAGCTGCACATGAACTGTGGAAAATAAAAATTAGCCCTTATAATTATTATATATATTGGAAATGGTAAGAGGTATGTCAAATTGGTCAACATACTACTTTAACTGTATGATAAGAGGAATCCAATTAAAATCCAATACAACCATAAAAGATTTTACATATTTTGAAAATTGCCATTTCAGCCCTTTTGACCCCTTGTAGCTTGGAAAGGGTAAGAACTATGCCAAATCCATTGACATCCTACTGAAACCTTATATCAAGAGAAATCCAAAGAAAAAAATCCCATCGAAATCCGATAATAATGGAAATTTTAGGTATTCTGCAAATTTGCAATTTTATCCCCATTCGGCCCCTCATAGCTCGGAAAAGACATGTAAAGAATCTGATGCAAGCTCTATATTTATTTTCAAAAGGAATCCATTGCAAAACACTGCATCAAAACCGGACCAAAAATAAATAAAATGACATTTTTGAAATGCGCCGCTTTGAGGCCCCATTTATCTCGTGAACGGTACATGCCACGTAAAATACGTTGGAATATTACTGATAGGAAATTTAATTAGGAACAACTGAAAGAAACCCCATCAAAATGCAATAAATAATAAATATTCTACAGCCAAATATGTGAAAACACAAATTTTGCCCTTTTGGCCCCTTTTTTAAAAACGGGAGGGGCCAAAATAAGCTAAACCAACCGCAGCCTTTCTTTTGTGCCAAGGAACATTGTGTTAAAATTTCATAAGGATTGGCCAAATAGAAGTTAAGTTATTGACAAAAAACAAATGTCTACAGACGACGACGACTCTGGACGACAACGACGACGACGACGACAGCGCCATATCATTATACGACCTCAAATTTTTTGCGGTCGTATAAAAAATGACTTACTCGGTAAAAAGGAAGTGATATTCTGTGAAAATGGCGTGACTATAGAAAGCTTGTAGCAATTTCAAGATATTATCATTTCCCATTGCAGTAACAAGCTTGAAGAAAAATTACTTTGTAATTAACCGAATCGGTAAATAGGAATTCTAAAGCTCGGTAAATAGGAATTCTAAAGCTCGGTAAATAGGAATTCTAAAGCTCGGTAAATAGGAATTATAAAGCAACATTTATCAAATCTGACTATCCATTCCACCATCTACACAACTGGGGAAATGTAAGTTCCCTGCTTAGTCTGGTTCCCAATAGGGTTACAAATACTGTGGAAGTACTTTTATTCGTTGACATCAATTTTCGTGGTTTTCATAAAAGTCACTATTTCGTGGGCACTTAAATTCGTGGTTTCGAATTCGATGCATTTAAAAACCAGTGGAAAAAATGCATTTCGTTGGGAACTTTATTTCGTGGTTTTAGGGAACCAGTATACCGGTTTTAGTATACAAGTCAAAAATAGAACATGAATTCAATTAATTGCATTAAAATCGCCCGTAAGCTACATTTTGACTATCAAATGTACGATTGACTCCTTCGGGTATTGAGATAATGTACTGTTATTGCATGAGTAGTACATGACAGGACTGAAAATCCCTCAATATGGCAGTACAATACAATTCAATGAAATGTACAGCAGACAAAGTCTCTATAAATACATCTTAAACCAGGCAAAAGAACACTGCTACTATTGTTTTTCTCCATCTTGAAGTCATGATGATGACACTTAACAGTGAGCTTTGCTAATACCTTATAATAAGTTAAAGACGGCTTATCGGACCTGTTTGAGTGTACCCCATTGCTAAATGTCACAAAAAGTGTCTTGCCAGGTCTGCTGGATTACCAACTTGTTTAATATCAACTGAATCTTTTTGTTTGTAGAATGTATTGAGATACTTTAGTAAAAATAGCTCTGTTATCATCTTCAGATAAAAGATCAATGCCAAAAAGGATTGTTTTTATATTTATGTTACCTAGTACAGATATTGTATCATTTCTTATATTAGAATAAGTTGGACACTGTAGGAAGTAATGTTCTGTGTTTTCTATGGTACCACATGTACACATATTTGATTCAACTATGTTGTCAACGGAGTTTTGCCATTATTATTTGCAATTTTCTACACCTAAAGTTAAAATATTTGGGGGTTTTTCTCAAGTCTCTATTCAAGAAATGTTTAAAACATATTTTGACTCATTATTTCGCACCTCGAGTGGAATATTATTCCAAAGTTTCAAACGAATTTTGATAGTAGGACGTTCTACGTAATATCATTAGCTTGTCTAGTAATATAACTATGACGTTCAGCAATAGACAAAGGAACCAATGAGTTAAGATAATCTGGGCAATTTTTAGGAAACATGGAATTTGATTAGCTTGTGTTTATTTCGTCGGGATTGAAGAGTCTCCCATCCTGTTTCTTCATGCAATAGTTGTTTGGAGGACAGTTTATTGCCACCAGTTGCAATTCGAGCACATTCTAATTGCAAAGTTCCGAGAGAGTGTTCTGGGATATTATCCCAAGCTATTATATGTTATTCGGGAATCTTCACAGGGGATACGGGTTCATATTCCCTGTCTGTGTTTTATATCCCCTGAGCCGTCGGGCGAAGGGGATATAGGGCACAGACAGGGAATATGAACCCGTATCCCCTGTGAAGCCCGAATAACTTTTATATTCTGCTAGAAGTGCTATGATTTTTCTATTCAAAGCGTTTAAAAATTGTGATTTTGCTACCACGGGGATATGGCCCCATATCCCCTGTCAAGGTAACCAATCAAATTGCAGGATTTACCTGGATATTTCACTTCAGCAGAATATATCTGCGTATTTCCATAATGGGTCTAATATATGAAAAGTAAATTGTTTGTAAATTAAATAGTTTAAGTTTAAATTTCCATTTACGAAGCATAGATAAACGTTTTGATACTTTATCCATAATGATATTTATATGAACATTCCAACTTCCATCATTCGAGATTGTAACACCCAAATGTTTGAGTGTATCAACTTCCTTTATCACTATATTATTCATGTTAACAGGGGGGTGATGGGGTTTATTAATTTTTTTTTGAAATTGTCATAATTTCAGTTTTTTCGGGATAAAATTTAACAAGCCATTTTAATGACCACAGGTGATTTTTTTCAATATCGCTATTTAATTGCTCCGCCGCTTGATACTCGTCACTGTCAACGATTAGATACAATGAGGTATCATCGGCAAAGAGTTTAATATAAGACGAAATATCATTTACAATATCATTGATATATATCAAAAATAAAATAGGACCTAATATTGAACCTTGAGGTACACCAGCATATATGCGTTTAATTACAGAAGTAGTACCGCTTATTACAACCTGTTGGAGTCTTTCAGATAAGTAGCTTTCAAACCAACGTAATAACTGGTCATCTATGTCAATCTGTTTCGGTTTGTATAAAAGACCTTTGTGCCAGTCTCTGTCAGATGCCTTGCTTACATCGCAAAAAAAATTATTCTAATTTCCTTGCCTTCGTCTATAGCCTTAGCGAAAGCATTAACTACACACAATAACTGATTTATAGTCGAATCACCTGGACGAAACCCAGACTGGAATTTAGTGATAAGACGATTCGAAAGTAAGAAATTATACAGATATTTAAATATACATCTTTCCATTACTTTCGTAATTATGGAAAGCAGAGATATTGGTCTATAGTTGGACAAACAATCCTTTTCACCCTTATTTTTATAAAAAGGTATAACACTCGCCAACTTCCACGCATTGGGAAATTGGGATAACTGTAGTGACTTATTGAATACAAAAAGACAAATCAGGTGGAAACCACTGGAAAAATTGCCGAACGCAATGGTCCTGACTTGGTACAGACATTTCAAAAGAAATGGTGGGTTAGACCGGTTTAATGGCGCGCCAGATCACCTTCCATTGCGATAGTGTCCGATAGCAAGTCAGTAGCAATTGTAATTCCTGAAATCCTGAATTCCTGAGAAAATAAATTATGAAAAATGACAATGTATTTGCAAATCAAGACGATATTTGTACATGTTAATAATTGAATCGTGGTGCAAGTGAAAAAAAATAGTTTGATTTTGATATAAAGAATAAAGGTAAGGCGCTTATAGCGAGGATTTTTTTCACTCGATAATTTAAATGCATGTGTCTTTATTTATGTCTAAGATGTTTTATCGGTAATTTGTATGAGTTTCCTTTGATCTCAGGAAGCAAATATTTAAGAATTGAATGCATTAATTTGAAGTTTCATTGGGATATGAAAGGGTTGACCGAAGCACATTTTTAATGAAGCGCGTTAGCGCTTCATGTTGAAAATGTGCGCCCGGTCAACCCTTTCATAGTCCCTATGAAACTTCAAAATAATGCATTCAATTCTTATAATTACATTTTAAAACCGAAATATAAAAAAAAACGACTTCATTTCCAGGGAAGTACATCATTTACATTGGGATTCTATTTTTACAAATTCATCCGCCACGTGAACTTGTGGTCAACTGTGTTTCATGGGAATTGCAACTTCACATTGATATGCCACGTGATCGATTTTCACCTATCAAACTGACGGATTCCAAATGAATATTCATGAAATGTATTTTTTTTTCAGTATTTGCAACTGTCCGAAGACGAAACAATATTGGCAAAAAGTATCTTAGGCCACGCCTACTTTGTCAATCAGAATCAATGAAACAAAGAAATATACATCTTACAGAGACTTTTACCGGATGGTACAAATTCCTTTAATAATCAATACTAGTCAATTTCACGATTTGTTGGAAATTTACATTCATTTTCAAAATTTGTCCTATTAAATGATTTAGTTAACTACCGATAAAAATAATAATAGAAGTTTTGTTTTTAATACAAGTTGGCTCACATAATGGACTCGCCCACAAGGGGCTCGTCCATTAGTGTTCGCCAATAATTTCTTGTATTACAAACAAAACTTCCATTATTCTATATATATTTAACCGATCGATTGCGTCACATTGTTTATATTTACCTGTAGTATCCAAATGTGTTTCTCTGCTGTGATAAATGTAAAGACCAAGACTATTTACGCTCATCATTGGCCAATAGTCATAAATATACATAGTTTATATTAAGTACTTAAAAATACGATATTGGTCCAAGTAAAAGTAATTAAGTAGTCAATTTAAATGCCATGTTTTAATGTTTTTATATCGTATGTTCTGTTCTTGTTCATAAAATCACAATTTTAAGAATCTTTTGTAGCATCAATACGATGTTTACAAACATGTTTACAAACATGAATAGGAAGTTTATAATTGCGATACAAATAAAGAAGATTCTATGTTCACGTGCTCATGTTTATTTCATTGACTGTGAAGAAATCATGAAGATATAGATACCAATATTTACATTAACTAGAGGTACTGCTGAACGCAGGAGGGCCCCACAATAGGCAGTCACTTCCTTTGTATCAAATTATCAACATTTGTTTATGAGAATATTTTAAAATAAAAAGTTAAAAAGTATCAGCAAATTGGAAGTAATGGCACGGCAAACCTGAAAATAGCTTACACGATACAACTCATCATAATGAAGCTTTAGACCAAATATCAAATTATTCCCAGTTGTAGAAGCCAAGAAAACTTTGACGAAAATTTTCATCCATAGAGAGGTATAATAAAAAAATAAAGTATCGGCAAACAGGAAGTAGTGGCATGGCAAATCTTAAAATACCTCACACGTTGCAACTCATCATCATGAAGCTTTAGACTAAATATCATATCATGCCCAGTTGTAGAAGCCCAGAAAACTTTGACGAAAAATTTTCATCCATTGAGTGGTATAATAGAAAGTTAAAGTATCGGCAAACAGGAAGTAGAGGCACGGCAAACCTGAAAATTGCTTACACGGTACAACTCATCATCATAAAGCTTCAGACCAAATATGAAATCATTCCCACATGTAGAAGCCCAGAAAACTTTGACGAAAAATTTTCATCCATAAAAGTTAAAGTAGTGGTAAACAGGAAGTAGTGGCACGGCAAACCTGAAAATTGCTTACATGGTACAACTCATCATCATCAAGCTTCAGACCAAATATGAAATCATTCCCACATATAGAAGCCCAGAAAACTTTGACGAAAAATTTTCATCCATAGAGTGGTATAATAAAAAGTTAAAGTATCGGCAAACAGGAAGTAGTG
>MJUU01007507.1:88154-98379 GCA_002080025.1 Modiolus philippinarum | reverse complement strand
TAAAAATCAAATGGTTGCTCCCTTAGCAATAAAATTAGGGGCATCTTGAACTTACTATGAAATATAAGCAAAGGCCTCATTGGGACTGCAAGATGAAGACCAACAATATTAGCATTGCTCAATTGCTTAGTTTTTACCATGTATTTGTAGAGACTTTGTTTCTTGTGCATTTACTCAATATCCTTTAATTGTTTATTTAGGTTTAAAATCGTACATATTTATTTTAACAACATACCGTGGTTAACATCTATTTGTATATTTCCAGACCCAGTACTGGCTTGGATCCGCACTATCATCAAATAAACTAGAACTAGTGGAGAGTATCTTATCTGAAATTGAATTAAAGAATTGAGTACTTAATCCTCAATATTTGAAGACATAAAAGACTTGATAAAAGTGAGCCGAGGGAAAGACTATTAAAGCCGAAAGAGAACTAAGAAGTTATATAACAAATTTAAGATTCTGAAACTGGAAAAAAAATTATAAAAAACTTTCAGCATTAAGAAGATTCAACCTGAATAATTAAAACCAACAGATGTGAGTGAGGAGTTAGACTAGTTTACTAGCTACCATTGAACAAGGATGTACTAAGCACATTAATTTGGTTCGAACAGAAAGGGATTATATGACTTGTATGGCCGTTAGCCTACTTGCAAATACTTTTTTATTCCATGTTTTAGAGATATAAATACGGCTAAAATAATCTTACCAATTAAATAATGAACAATAATATCTACATGTGTCAGGGTGTGACATTGACAAATACAACTCTCTCTTCAGGGTAAAATCCGTCACACATATTCTTGTAAAGCAAACTTTAAATAAAACACCACAAAAACTATAGTTTCTTCCTCGTCAACATTTGTAAACTAAATAATATCTCAATTGTATACAATATATACATTTCATTGTCGACTTTACTTTGCTATGGGTATTTGCTGTATGTTTCTGTGTTTTTAGAGTTTTTGGTAAGCTGCTTTAAAAAGCTATAGAGTATTCAGAAAAATTTCGCATCTATATCGTCAGAAATGTTCGAACAATCGAACTTGTAAACAATTAGATAGGTAAGAATAAGTATTTTATCCATATTTGTGCAACCTAAAATTTGATTTACGCATCAGACATCAAACTGATCCAAAATGTTAATGAACTCAATGCCGAAAGTTCCAAAAGCGCTGAAGTTGGACAACAGCGCAGGCGGTTTAATGAAAATGTTCATTCCATCGAATTACGTTTCCATGTTTCAAATATATTAATAAACTCAATGCGGAAAGTCTTAAAAATGATGCATTTGGACAAATTTCATTTCTGATAGACATGATATTTATAAACAGTGTAGGCGATTAAATGAAAATGTTAATTCCACCGAATTACGTTTCGAGTTATGTAAGGTTAACTGCTTAATAGCGAAATACTTAAATTGTAGCTAATAATCAAATAGTTTTATAACTGATGTTTCTAGTTTTACTCACCATTTCTTTGATCGGGCCCGTCCACTATGAATGTGTATTCAGAGGAAAACACAGGACAAACCGCTGACAGTTGTTGTTGATTTTTGCACATTCTTGTTTTGTTCGTCTAAAGTAAACTTACCACAGTCTCAATATAAATAAAGGGAATGCGATGTCTCAAGTCTAGTGAAAATGATTTCTGACGCAATTAATATTTATGATTATTTGAATCCAAGATAAAAAAGTAACAATTCACCCAAAAGAAAGTAATAAAGTCATTTTTTGGAGTAATATGGAAAAGCGTAACCCTGTCGTATACCTCATTGAATATTTTATTGAGCCTGTCAGGCGGAAGACAAACAAGACTATTTCGACCAAATCCTCTTATTCCACTCAAATTCCGGCGTAAAACAAAACAGGATTGAACATGTTGTGAAAAGCAAATCTTATTAACAATTATTTTCATTGTGGAATAATGTGAAATATATTAAACGAATCAATTGAACGAGTCAATTTTGTGCTTAAAACATGACTCAATCCGATCTACTATTGTGTACCATGACAGATCGTATTTTCATGATTAATGTCAACCAAAAGATATTAACTTGTACTGTCCATTATGCTAGGGATTTGGGAGAAAATTAATTCCAGTCAAAAGTCTTTTTTAAGATTTCAGTAACATAATTATTGAGTACACAAGGGCTTTGACAGCATTCATTGAAACATGGTATGCAACAAAAAAAAGAAAAAAGAAAAAAGAAAAAAAGATTGATGTAGTGATGTAGCTTGAAATTTCATGACGTCATTTACGGTAAAAAAAAATTCTATAGACATGATAGACTTGGTCTGTTATTAATTTATTGCTGAAGTTTAACAATTTGTCCGGCGCCAAATAAAACAGATACCCTATGGTATTGCCAAGAAATATTGCACAGTTTTAAGCACTTAATCAAATATTTAAGTGAGTTATTCAAACCAGATGATTGTTTACTTGAAAATGTCGTCGATGTCCGTTAAGATATCTATTTTTGTCATGGGTTAAACTAACAAAATGCAGAAATGGCAGTTACTGGCCAAAACAGACATCAAGTATATTGCGAGAATATATCTGTTCAAAGTGACATAAATCATAAGTGGATACTTAAAAATTCAAAGGATTTGTTGGGAAATATTATATCCCGTCCATTTGTTTCAAATACTCTCAAAGCATTTGGTTTTCCACACTTTATACCACGCTTCCTCATGATAAACTAAGAGTATCATTCAAAAGACCTTTGCCGATTCAAAAAAGTTTATTGTTAAGGTTGTAAATTCTCGTTTTTTTCAAAACCTAATTCAAAAAGAAAAAGTAGGCTATGATGAAAAACAGGTGTGCAGTATGTTTTCTTATTGTTTATATATTTATATTATTAATTTGATATTCGTTTGAGAAATTTGATTAGTGGAGAACTGATCACATGACCAACTGTATTTTTAGAGATTGACTAGAAAACAGTATATCAAAAAGTTATATCGCATGTTACTAAAAATAGTAATGCACATGGCAAGTTTCTATGAATGTTACTTAATTCATTTTGATGTATTTTTTAAAGAATTAATTACATAATTTTATAGTCACATTCGGATTACTTTTCAACAGCATGTCCGTATAGCTATGGACACAAATTGTGCTCCTCTACTCGCAGAATTGCTCTTACGAGACTGAATATCTTTAGGGACTCGTCAAAGCTCATAAAATAAAAGATGCAAGACCCTTCGATCTCACTTATACATTGATAATGTTTCTTTTTCATTAGGACTTACAAAAGAGTTTCAATTGGTCAAGTCCTACCTGTTTTTGATAACTAAATTACACAAAAATCAATACAAGGAAAGATACATCACTGGATCTTCATCTTGTTCCACTAATGAAATATCTATAGAACCAACTAAGATTTTGTCTGCAGTCAAAGACAGTTGTCAAGATACTGCGAGACAATCAATGCCCGAAGTGACATAAATCGCATATTGATTTTAAAAAGTTCGGAAGTTTTATTAGAAGATATTAACTCAAATATTTTCTCTCAAAGCACTTGATCTTTCCACATTTTGAACTGCGCATGATAAAATAAAATCACGAATAAATGGAGCATTCAAAAGGCCTTTGCTATTCACCAACCCAGTAGCCAGTACTTAGATACTGACCCGAAAACCGGTCTCATTTGAAAATTTGCAATATCTAAATTAATGAAAATTTTGTTCAAAGCGTAAGGGGCATCTCCTCCCCACATAGCTTCTTCCGTTGTTGAGTTTGGCTTTTCTATTTAGACCCTATTTATAATTTGTTTTTATCAGGATTTACATGTATTTCGGTTAAGAATTTTCAAATGTTTTGATTTAATCTGCACCGAAGAGACATAAGTTGTCGAAATGCGCATATGTAGAAACTTAATTCATGGTTCATGACACACCACCTTGAAGCAGTCTATCTGCATACATATCTAAAGCCTATCACAAAAGAAAAATGTTATAGCCCGGACACGACTTGTCATTAGAAAAGCAATAATCTGACCTTGAAGACAAAGGTCACTAATCTTGTTTCATGACACATCGTCTTGAAGGGATTTATCTACATGCGAAATCCCAAAAGAATATCTCAAAAAGACAAAAAAGTTTTAGCCCAGACACGACTTTGTTACGGACGGACAGACGTACTAACCCACGGATGGACGGACAGAGTGATTACTATAGGGCGTCCGCCACTATATTACAGGGCCCTAACAAGATGTACATTAATTTGTAAAACCAGCGATGAATCTTTCCTTGTATGGATTCTTGTGTAATTTTGGTATCAAAAACAGTCAGGACAGATCTTAATTCTTATTTTTAGTTTGAATTATATTCAAAGAGGACAAGAATGACCTGTGACTGGAGAAATTTCATCTTTGTCAAACCAAATTAAATGAAACTTTTTTTTTATTAATGAAAAAAAAAACATTATAAATGTACCTATAAGTGCGATTTAAAGAATCTAGCATCTTTCTTATTTAATGAGCTTTGACGAGTAAGTTAAGAACTTCAGGCTCCTAAGAGTATAAAAGCAAGTTTTTGAGTAGAAGAGCACAATTTGTGCCCATAGTTATACAAAATTGCTATTGATAAATAGCTAAGATATATAATCAATAAGAAAATAAAACATACTATACACTTGCTTTTCATCATGATATACTTTTTTTAACTGGTTTTTGAAGAAAAAAATGTGGATTTATAACCTAATACAAATAGCCTTTTTTGAATCGGCAAATCAGTCTGAAGAGACATAAGTTGTCGAAATGCAGATATGCAGAATCCAAATTAACAGTAACTTCGGTATTATGTTATTCCTTCGGTGTTATTTCTTACCACTTGGCCTATGCCTCTGCTGGTGGACTGCTAGTCCCAGAGGGTATTCACCAACCCAGTAGTCAATACTTCGCTGCTGGACCGAAAACCGATTTTATCTAAACTTGCAATATCTAAATTTAACAAAATTTTGTTCAAAACTAAGGAGTATCTCCCTCTTGCAGAGATCTGTCCTAAGCTGATTTTGGTTTTCTATTTAGATCTTAAGTTGGAAATTTGTTCTCTATCAGTATTTACAAATATTTCGGTTTATGGGTTTCCAATATTTTTTTATTTTATCTGCACTGAAGAGACATATGTTGTCGAAATGCGCATATGCAGAATCCAAATTAACAGTAACTTCGGTATTATGTTACTTCGAAAGTAATGTTTCCACTGGCTTCTACTTTGGAAGACGTATGGACATTATCAACACAACCGTTTTAAAAGATTCAACCCATGAACTATTGTGACAATTATTGGTTTTTGAGAAGACTTCTGAATGCATAAATCCCATTGAGTCCCATTGGCTCTTTTGCAAAACATGTTTCGACTAGTGACCAACTTGGATGAGAAAGGAACATAAAATCTCAAATTTTGAAGGAGATCACCTAAGGACAATTTTTAAGAATGGATCTAATTAGTTCAGTGTTTTCGAATGGTAAATGAAAGGATATGGAGTAAATGAAAATGATACAAAATCTCTACAAATTCATGGTAAAAAACAAGCAAAGGAACAACACTTTTATTGTTGTTCTTCATTTTGAAGTTACAACCATGAGACCTTCAATAGTGAGCTTTGCTCATACTTCGTAGAAAGTTCACCTAGTACCGGTTTGAGTGATGTATACAGTATCTGCCCAACAGTAGCAAATAAGCTGTGAAGGTTTGAGCAGAATTCTTTGCTAATTGTCGAACAACGCTACACCCTTGTCTTTGCTGGGTTGTCAACAAACATTAATTTAACTGGCAAAGTGTTCTTACAATCACTGTCATCCGTTGCCCGACAAAAGCACAAGTGTCTTAAGCTAATGGACGATTAAAACATATAGACAAACACAGGGCACTCATCAAGTCGAATGCAAGAAAACTTGGCATAATAAAAAAGTGAGACTTCGGCACTTTAAACAGGTAGTCAGGATTATATTTCGAAATTAAAAAAATAAACGCCAAAATTTGAAAGTATGAATAGTATATCCATATGAGAAATTCTTTCACGAACAAGGATAAATCTCTCGCACGGGGAATCTTTTTACGGATGACAAAAACAGGATAACAGCAAACACCTACAATGGCCAGGAACTACAATCACGTGCCACAATTTACAAGCAAACCGCACCAGAAAAACAATAATGAAAACAAGAGACAAACATAAATAACGATAGATACTCTGGATAGCCGGACTCCATTACGGCATTAGCAAAAGCCAGTGGTAGGGTTAAACCGGTTTATGGGTACCCAAACCTCCCCTTTCTTCTCTATCCCGTCTTCCTATAGTATCATAAACTATTGTGAACAAGTAAACAAGTAATGACCTTCTTGGCTTAGTGCTTCCAGATAGGATCTTTAAATGCATTTCCCATAGGCTCCCTATGTTAAACTATGCTCCCTGCTTGCGACAGTCTCGGATGAGGTGCAAACACGGAGACCACCCAAGGACTATTGTGACCAAGTTTGCCTCCAATTGGCCTAGTGCTTTCAGAGAAAGAGATCTTTTGAGTACTTTTATAAAACGGTCCCTGTAATAAACTACATGTATATTCCCCGCTGGTGGCCATCTTGGATGAGGTGCGGACACAACCCAGACATAATTTTCGAAAAGGAGAACTCTTTTTACCAAGATTTGACCCAATTGACTCGCTCGTTTCAGATAAGATCTCTGAATACATGTCCTATAGGGTCCCTATGTTCCTGCTATGGGCAATTTTGGATGAACTTCGGACAAGCTGGACACAATTTTTGAAGAAGTCCATGCAAGGACTATCGTGACCAAGTATTGTTCCTATTGGCAGAGTGCTTTTAGATAAAATCTTTGGATACATTTCCCATAGGGTCCCTATGTAAAACTATACTTTTGTTGGCGGCATCTTTGATGAGGTTTTGGACAAGCCGGACATATTTGTTGAAGGGGACCACCCTAGGACTATCCTGATCAAATTTGGTTGCAATTGGCCCAGTGGTTTCAGAGAAGATACTTGAATGAAAAGTAAGGGACAGAAGACTGACGCCAAGTGATGGCAAAACTCAGCGGATTTGTCGGATACACTTTTCGGAAGGGATTATTAAAAGGACCTTTGTGAATAGGTTCTACTGGACTAGCAGTTTCTGAGAAGAAAATATTTGAACGTGTTTTCCATCATGAGGTTCCAATGTTAACTGTACCAACCTGCCAGATTCCTATTTGGAAGGGACCATGTAGTGACCGTATGTGACTACATTTGGTTCTATTTTTTTTTCTTTTTCAAAAATAAACTTAAATGTACTCAAATAAACCCAAATGTGCCAACATCAGCAAAGAACCATCTAAACAGCATTTAATTAATAAGTTTAACAACACTTTCCGATATTTTAACTTTAAATAATGACGACTTAAATACGTATTATAAGCACATCTACCCTCAAGAACTTACTTTCAATAAAGCCAATTCTAATAATCATCATTGTCCGTTCTTAGACATCAATTTTGAAATAACGAATGGTAAATAAGATACTAAAATTTATAATAAAAGAGACGATTTTTATTTTCCCATTGTTAATTATCCATTTCTGGATGGCGATAATCCATTTGCGCCATCATATGGTGTTTACATATCTCAACTTGTTCGATTTGATCGAGTATGTAATAACGTTTGCGATTTTAATAAACGGAATCTTTTCATAACTGAAAAACTATTACATCAGGGGTTTCGTTATCAAAACCTTTACTAAATTTTATCATCGATATAGACATAGTTCATAAATACAATGCAACCTGGCTGGTATTTCACATCCCTTATTTTACGGCAATGTTTTACATAAGAGTAAAAAATACTTAAACTCGCCTATTTAAATCGTCTAATTCATAAGGGTTATAATTACGGTATTGTCGTCAAGTCATTACGTATGGCCTTCTTTGGTTTTTGATAGGGTCTTTGCATTTTAACTAAACACATTCTAAATTTCTAAAATCTGTATTGCATGGACATGGGTTATGTATTCAGGTGTATGATGCTGAACTCCTCACAGGAAGGGATCGTGGTGGAAGCTGTATGCTGAGGGTACATAACTTACTTTGTCAGTTGGTAATGGGTCTGGAGCTGGCTGCTAGTAGTCTCTTGTGATTTCATGTTTATGTCCGTAAATTTAGTTCTTTCAGTTTCATTTTCACGATTGACTCAGTCCTGTTGCCAACTGAATTTTACTGTTGTTACGATTGTGTTTTGATTTATCACATTGGGGGAAGGTTTGGGTCCAATAAAACTAGTTTAACCCCGCCGCAGCAGGTTTGGGCCTGTCCTAAGTCAGGAAATTTATTAAGCCTTTGTGTGTCTTTTCTGTTTATGTATTCTGGTATATGCATGAAATCATTATGCTAAACTCCCCACGGGAAGGGATCTTGGTGGAAGCTGTATACTGAGGGTACATAATTTTATTTGTCATTTGGTAATGGGTTTGGAGCTGGCATTTCAGTAAATTGCTAGTAGTCTTTTGTGATTTCATGTTTTAATGTCCGTATATTTAGTTCTTTCCGTTCAATTTTTCACAATTGACTCAGTCCTGTTGCTAACTGAATTTTACTGTTGTTACGATTGTTTTTTTATTAATCACATTGGCTAGGGGGAAGGTTTGGGCCCAATAAAACTAGTTTAACCCCGCCGCAGCAGGTTTGTGCCTGTCCTAAGTCAGGAAATTTATTAAGCCTTTGTGTGTCTTGTCTTTTTTATAGTTAGTTTACTTTATGTATGTAGGAGTCTAGGATGATGTTTATTTCGCTGAACTTGATTACTCTTTATTCAGGGGCCGACTCCGACCTGCCGTTGGGTGTGGGGTTTTCTCACCGTTCATTGAAGATCTTATGGTGGCTTTGAGTTGTTATTACTCCCCTTTGGGTCGTTGTCTCTTTGACACATTCCCCGTTTCCCTTCTTTTTTCTACTAGTATATAAAAAAACACAACAATTATTGTAGGATATGATAATCTTGCATAAAAATTCTACGCGGGTTTCGGAATTTCTTTCAAAATTGAAGGAAAGGTAAATCTTGACATGGCGAAATATTTTATGAAAATACACTTGACCTCTCTTTGATAGTTTTGGAATTAAAAGACAAAGGAAGGTGAAAATTTAGAAAATTCGGTTAAAAAAAGCTAATAACTCTTACATGGTCTTTTGGATTTTTCTTCAATATTACAGGCTTCGTAGATATTGACATGGCAAACATTTTATAATTTACTTCTAACTTCTATCAGTTATATTTTCGGAAATAAATGAAGAAAACGTAACAATTATAAAACTTATGTGATTAAAGGACAATAACTCTTACATGGGTTCGGAATTTCTTTAAAAATTGAAGGGTAAGTAGATCTTGTCATGGCAAACATTTATCAATTTACTTATAACCTCTAGCATTTACAGTTTCGGAAATAGATGACGAAAAACCTAAAAGTTGTAAAATTTTCCAGCAGTAACATTGAAGAATACAAATATGAATTAAATATCCTGAATGACTATATAAATCTCTACTCAAAATACGGTTATGTTGTAGTAGGTGGCGACTTCAATACCAGCGTACGCGAATACGACCTGCCACGAACTAATGTATACAAATCCAGTGAGTTTTCTGATCTAATTTTGAGCAATAGCATGATTCCTGTAAACATATCCTCTGGCTGTCTAGGCTCCCCTGTGAAACCATACTTGACTATATAATAGTTGATGAAAGTCTATACAATCACGTTCAATCTTGTGAAATCGTAGAAGAAGGAACTCTTTCTTTCACTTCAGATCACTTACCTATTGTAATGAAAATAGACATTCCTGCAACATTATTCAGTATACCAATGTGCGATATGAAATGGCCATCGTGGAATAAAGCCACCAAGTCAGATATATAGGGAATAATACATGGCAAATCCGTATCACATGCCGTATCTTCTCGAGTTACCAATATCAGCACGAGGGCCTCTGGCCCGAGGGCTGATATTGGTCGAGGGATGATACGGCATGTGATACGGATTTTGCCATATATTATACAGTTTATCATATATTTAAACAGAGGACTACTAATCCCCAAAAATACTGACAAAAATTGAAATCGGTAAGAGAAAAAGGCATGTATTTAGTGAAGAGGAAAATTTCAAAATGGGTGGAAAGGACTAGAAGTTTTGGACTAAATCTAACATGTAAAGGAAAAAAGTTTGCTAGATTTTTTTAACTG
>MJUU01007507.1:30499-85273 GCA_002080025.1 Modiolus philippinarum | reverse complement strand
TATTAATAATTCACCCAATAAATGACGAAGTTCAACAATGTGTATTTTTTCCAAAAATGCATCAAATCCTTTCCACATGCACATCTTCAATATAAGTACAAATTATCTGCAAAATAAAAACTTCCTAGCATCAAAACTGTAGGAGGAGTTGCACGGACAAACTATGTACCCTCTATCACAAAATCACCAAAAATGACTAAGTTCAACAATGCATATTTTACACAATACTGTTGTGGACAGAGTACAAATGTGGACACAAGTGTGGATGCAATACAAGCATGGACACAATGATATACCTCCCCTCTTTTCCAGAAAATATTCAGAGACAAAAAATTAATGTCCCGTTCAAAATTTCAAGACAGCAACCATATTACTTCATTCACATCTCCAGTGCTATACTACAACTGTGCGACATTTCATCAAAATCCAGAAATCCCTTTCAGAGAACATGAGCTGACAAGGTTCCTCCATTTTTAAAGAAAATATTCAAAGATGAATGATCTTCCCCCTTAAATTTCAGGCGGCAACAATATTTCTTCATGCACATCTTCAGGTGGTGAACTACAACTGTGTAATATTTCATTAAAAGTCGAGCAGTAGTTTAGGAAACATGCACTGACAAGGTTCGTTTCCCCTTTTTTCCAGAAAATATTCAAAGACGAATTATCTCCCCTTCAAAATTTCGAACAGCAACCATATTACTTCATGCACATCTTCAGGTGGTGTACTACAAATGTCTTACATTTCATCAAAATTGAAGCAGCCGTTTAAGTCAACATGTGCTGACAAGTTATATGGACGTAGGACAGATGGACAGGACAGACAGGGTGATTCCTATATACAGAGTATAATAAAGCGCTGACAAGGTATATGGAAGTCGGACAGATGGACAGACGGACAGACACGGTGATTCCTAGATACAGGGTATAAGAAAGCGCTGACAAGGTATATGGACGATGGACAAATGGACAGACGGACAGACAGGGTGATTCCTATATACAGAGTATAATAAAGCGCTGACAAGAAATATGGACGTTGGACAGATGGACAGACGGACAGACAGGGTAATTCCTATATACAGGGTATAAGAAAGCGCTGACAAGGTATATGGACGTTGGACAGATGGACAGATGGACAGACAGGGTGATTCCTATATACAGGGTATAAGAAAGCGCTGACAAGGTATATGGACGTCGGACAGATGGACAGACAGGGTGATTCCTATATACAGGGTATAATAAAGCGCTGACAAGAAATATGGACGTCGGACAGATGGACAGACGGACAGACAGGGTGATTCCTATATACAGGGTATAAGAAAGCGCTGACAAGGTATATGGACGTTGGACAGATGGACAGACGGACAGACAGGGTGATTCCTATATACAGGGTATAATAAAGCGTTGACAAGAAATATGGACGTCGGACAGACAGGGTGATTCCTATATACAGGGTATAAGAAAGCGCTGAAAAGGTATATGGACGTCGGACAGATGGACAGACGGACAGACAGGGTGATTCCTATATACAGAGTATAATAAAGCGTTGACAAGAAATATGGACTTCGGACAGACAGGGTGATTCCTATATACAGAGTATAATAAAGCAACTAAATAATTCAATTACAGCTTTTTATTCAAGCAAAAAAATTGAGCAATTTCATTAAGCCAGATTTATTGCAAAGAAGTGGCTTACAGATATTCACTCTAAAAATTAATTACTGCAGATAAAATAAGAAGTAAATAAACCCTCTCACACTCAATTTTTCAAAATTCTATATGGACTGGCAATATTAATAAGGTCTAAAAATTCTAAAAACGGAAATTTCATAAAAATCAATTTGTACAAATAAAATTTTATTCAGCTCTAATCCCCTTAACTTTGCCATCATACCTCTGGCAAATGATCTCTCCTCAGTAAGAAGAAAGTCGACATAATTTTTGTATTTTTTAATCACCAATTATAAGCAATTTTATGCAAAACATCTTAACCACATACATCTCTTCATTTCTTTTGAAGCCTGATGTTTAACTACAAAAGTGACATACTGTTAAGAAAGCAATGTGTTTCTTATTCTCATTTCATAGGAGCATCACTATGATAAAAAAAATCCATTTTTAGATATTTACAATTTGATAAAAAAGTAAATAACACTTAATAATAGTTTAGATATAGTTTAACAGAATGTGCAAAATAAATAAATATCACAACTGCATATACTTAAAAATCTATCAAATAAAAACAAAAAACAAATAACAAGTTGCATAAATACTATCACAGTTCAATCTACAGGTCAAATGCTATAAATTTGTTTTTTTTCTCTCACAAAATGGACACAAAATATCTAGATTGTCTTAACCCCCATAGATTTAGAAAGGCAAACTAGGATAAGCTTAGAGTGAAGGTATTGTTACTTTAACTTTATTATAGCATAATTTTGATCTTCAGACATACTTAATTTAACCTGCAAACTACAAATCTGAATATTCATTGTCTTTCTATGTATATACAACTTGGGCAATACACAACGATGACAATTTTTGACATTTAATCAATGTAAACACATTTACATGATAAAAACTAAAATATCAATACTGTAATATGTAGATTACAATTTATAACTTCTGTTACCATGCCAGGGAGAGATCAATTGAAGTTCATAAAAAACATTATTGTCATCAAATTTTCATAAATTACTTCTCCTAACTAAACCCTAATGACAGAATGGCTATTTATTTGGCATTAACTATTTTAAATGTCATTTTAATGTTCAAAGTTGTAGAAAAAAGTTATGGGAGGAATTATTTAGAATAAATGACATTGAATTGAATGTATACTTTTGTCATTGTATTCTATGAACTATGGATGATTTTGATATTTTCACTGTAGCAAAATATGTAATCATCTGTTTTAAATAATTTTGGCTCTCTAAATCAATACATATGCAAAATCATTCCTTTTTAAAATGATACAATGTACATTTTACATTTTGGTATGTAGACTGAGAGATGTTGATATTTTGTTTGTTTTGTTGTTGCAGTTTGAGCATTAATAAAGTAGCCAATAATTAATTTAGAATCTATAACATCTGCAAAATTATCAGGACACAGAGAAAAAAAAAGTAAGAATTTATGGCTCCCAAACCCTTCCCATACCTCCAAACAATGCTTGTTTCTTTTGGAAACGTATGTTAATATCCCCACGCCTCCAAAATGGTCTCCAATTAAAGAAAAAAAAAACATAGATGAAATCAATATGCCCCCCCCCCTACTTATGTCATAGGGCATAAAAAATGCAGAAGCAAATCAATAATGAGGATCCAGCACGTATGAAATAAATAAAAATATCCAGAGTATCAATAATCTATATAAAATACTGGTGCACATTAATACTGATGTAAAATTCATGTGAAAACAATATACAGTACAAAATAGTTATCTGTAACAAGTCTTTGTTGCCCTGGTGGTGTTTGTTCATGATGATGAGAGGCGATTTCACACTAATATCAAGCCCTTCAAAAATAACATTTTCATAGCAATTCAACACAGAAAAGTTTGCTTTTTTTTTTTAAAAATCTACTGCTTTCTTGGGAAAATTTAATAATATACATTTTCATTTGCTCAGAGTTTACAGACACCATTAGTTATAAAATTTGTTGTGTTGTTTAATTGAAAAAATGAATTTATTACTCAAAATCCTTTGGTTTATATGAAGGGAATTAAAAAAAACCATGTAGTATGTATCTTTTAAGGATCAGGTCCAGGATTTGTAGTTTAAAAAATAACTGCAAGAGTAAATTTTTGCAAAAATCTCAATTTTGCCAAGATAATTTATATTCTTAACTCCACCACTAAATCAGTGCCTGCATTTCTAGAAAGTGGTTACACTCTGAACAGATTATTACTTGTTCAGTATATCTATAATCGGTTATCCTGAACATGTTTCCCATTTTCAGTTTAGAGATAATTTTCAAGAACATACTTATTAAACAGCATAAATTCCCTGCTACACCTATACTGGTATAATTTTACTAGATTATTGTAAATTTCTTGCTGGACAAATTTCCTAATTTATCAAAATAACTAACAAAATAATGTATTTCTCTCAGTCACCTTTTTCATGAGCTTTCATCCTTTGCAAAAATCCTGATTTGCAACAGATACTATTTGTGTGTAATATAAAGATTGTAAAAAATATAAAATAATCTACATAATAGTGTATACAGTATAACTATGAACAAACAATGTACAGTGAAACCTGTTTTAAATGAGCCCTCTGGAACTGAAGATTTTGTTTGATTTTGACAAGTTTCTGGTTTATACAGATTCAGAATAGACATTGATGCAAAAGGTATTGAGATTTTATTTGAGTTGTGATAGGTTTCTGGTTTAATCATGGTTCCTTTAAGACAGGTCTTACTGTATTCGACAGCTAACTTTTCTGAGCATAGACATAAAAGCAAAACTGGCTAATCTACATTGAAAAAAACTGCTTTCATTTAATTATAAACTCTATATCAAGGAAAACAAAGCTAGATAATCACTACATAAATCTGCATACAAGACTAACGTTTTTCTGATTTTGATTATTACTAATTTTTAGAAAATGTTTCGAAATTTACTATTTTTATCTAGTCTATGGCAAGTAATAATTTAATAAGATAATACTGTATTTGTATATTTGTATGTGATTTTTGTTTCCACTTTTATATCAAAGAATTTTTTGACTTAATCATTAAAAAGATAAAGAAATGTTAAATTTAAGATCTTTTCTCTAAAATAAAAAAAAATCAAAAACTATATTTACAAACAAAACACTGACATATTTTCAGTTGGCTATTTTTAGCTGTAAATTTTCTGACATTTAATAAGAATCCTTGCATCCATTCTTGAAAACCATATATGTAATCATAAACTGGAATTATTTAAGTGCAGCCTCCCTTCAAATGACTTCCTTAATAAGATCACCACTGTTGTAAATAATTTGTTGACTGAAAATAAAATATAATATAATAATTGCAATTGCTATTGTAACTTCAAATTTCATTGGTCAAAGTCACAAACAACAACAAAGTTGTTTTCTTGATAAATGTTTCTTGCCCATTAATTCGCTCCGAGACAAATAGTGCAGTATACAGTTAGGTCACATTCAGTGAATACTTTAAGTTCAAATGATTGGAATCATAAGAAATAAAAGTAATTTTGAGGAGTTTATGGATGATTAAATGCGGACTTTCACTCACAAGCTTTACATAAAGTCCTTCGGACTTTTTCAGCTTGTGAGTGAGACGGCCCCTTTTACACATCTATAAACTCCTCAAAAATTACTGTTATTCCTATAATGAACTTCATTATTTCAACGCAATACTGTATTCATTATATATTAGAAATATTAAAATATTACCTATAAACCGGTTTAACATGTTTAACCCTACCGCTGGCTTTTGCTAGTGCAGTACCAAGTCCGGCTATCCTGAGGTCCTATCGTTATTTATGTTTGTCTCTTGTTTTTATTATTGTTTTTCTGCAGTTTGCTTGTAAATTGTGACATGTGATTGTAGTTCCTGGCCATTGTAGGTGTTAACTGTTATCCTGTTTTTTTAATTGTTCATAGGACTAAAATCAAATAGAACCCCCTGATCTGGAACACTGATGAAATTGGTTAGGGCAAGTAAATTGTTACTGGCTATTTCTCAATAATATCTGTACATCGGCAAAATATGTGGACGAATTATTTTGATCAGGGAAGGACTTGGCCTCTAAACTGATGAAATCTGACTTAATGCTATAAAGCAGGCCATTATGTACTATCTAAGACCAATGGATATACCAAATACAAGTGATGACCCTAAAAGATGTCTCGCCCGTCCCTGCTGCCCTCTAAATTGATGTGAAATCTAAGTGAACTAATCAGAAAAGTGAACATGCTCACTAGACCGTGAAATTGAGGTCAAGGACAAAAGTCACCTGCCAGACTGACATGTACTACCCAAGACCAACCTACATACCAAATATTATCAACCTACCACTTCTAGTTATTGAGAAATGGACTTAAGAAGAAAAACTTAACATGGCCACTAGACTGTAAAATTGAGGTCAAGGTCACATAACGTTATGTCTGTCAGGTAGCACTTGATTAGTACTAACACTGGACCAAATATGATGTTCCTACATCAAAGGGTTTTCAAAATATCCTGCATTTAGTAAAAGTTAACGCCGTCGTTGTCGTCATACTTTGCACGCATATGTCTCGCTTTCGCGACTTTCGTCGCGGGCGAGACAATAATTGACCCAACGGTGAGAAACCAGACATGCTCAATAGACCATGACATTGAGGTCACAGGTATAATTCATCTGGAACACTGTCATGCACTACCCAAAACCAACCCACATAATTATAAAATATCATTGACCTACCACTAAAAGATACTGAGAAACTAAATCATGTTAATATGCTATCTGTGAAATTGAGGTCAAGGATAAAAGTTACCCCAGTCTTACATATTTAACCCTAGACCCCAGTTACTTACAAAATATCACTGAAGTACTGCTAATATATGCCAGACTGTCAATTTGTACCCAAGACCAACCTACATACTACCGCATAGTCAGTAATTTTTGCAAGGTTTTAACTTTCGCTATATTCTTGAGTTTTCTGGTTGCGTGAAAATAAAAAATCGCGAAATTAAAGTCAATATGCCTTTGAACATGTCCTTCCCTTATACAAGTTTAAATGTGCGAAAATTGATGATTGCTGAAATTTAATACCCCACTTCAGAGATTCAATGGCTAAATTTGGCACCTGTAAAAATTACTTGCCATGCGATAAATATCAAAGACCTACCACTTATATTTTTGAGAAATAGACTTAAGCAAAGAAACTTAACATGGCCACTAGACTATGAAATTGAGGTTAAGAATTAAAGTCATAAAGCAGATTGACATGTTATATCCCAGTCCAACTGGCATACTAACAGTAATTTAGCTAGCGCTCGTCACTTTCGCCATTGACGAATCTTTTTTGGAAGTGGCGATTTTTTTAGCCTGCAATTCGTCACTTGAAATTTCAAAAATCGGCAAATATTAAAGTATTATGTCCATCATCTTTGTCACTGTAATCTAATTGTCCAAACTGACACTTTAATTACACCTGTAATGCTAATTAAAGGATTAGTTCAGTTGTAAACAAACACCGTCAGTGATTTGTTTACCTGTGTTCCTGGCCTGTTATCATTAATTACCGGTCAATCAGAGGTAACCTGCTCACCTGTATGGAAATTAACTATCAGTTGTTTGAAATTATTAATGTTTTGAACATTTAAATCTTTCTTTCAGCAGAATTTTTATAATTAACAGGTAAAAAATTCCCCTTTGAATTTTTGTTAAAAGATCACGTTTTTTGGAAGTTGGGTTATTTCCCTTTAATGATGTCTTTAAAATGAATTTATTTTTTTAGAATTGAACCTATTCTGATATTTGCTCTTGTAATTATACTTACCACTATTAAAGCTTAAAAAGTGTTTATAAACAACATTATTGACTTACCACTTGTACTCATTTTAAGGTGGATCGATGGTATTCTGCCATTTTGTTTTCATTTTTCATTAAAGAAATATACAATGTACATGATGTACAAACATTTTAAAAGGATGAGTGGCAGTAAGACCCATTTTTGGCCCAAGATTTACCATGAAACTAAAACTATACAAACAGATGTCTTATGTTCCTGAAACATTGAACAAATATAGGGCTTTATGAAAATGATAAAGCTTTTTTCCATATCAGTTTGATTCTCATGATAATCAGTTAACTCAAAAGCTATATTTTTGGAAATAGTCAGAATTTCATAGATATTTGCTGTGTTTTGCACATTTTTGTGCTTTGAAAAATATGGGCACATCTGAATAACAACTTCATATTTAGTCAAAATGTGTAAAATGGTGAAATACATCATTTCTGAAAGTTTGAAGTTGTTGATTGCATGTGCCCCATGTTCACTTAAAGAAAATTTGCTTTAAGAACATTCAAAATTGCAGATTTTCTGATTTTCTTTCAAAAAGACGGCTCCTTGTGATGTCATAATAACGTCAAAATGAAAGGAATTCGTATTATTATATGTTTTCTTTGTAGCCAGATGTAATAGTTAATATTTCCCATAAATATCACACTATTTTAAACAACTTGATTTTTTTGGCCAAATATGGGTCTTATTGCCACTCATCCTTTGGACAAATCTTTAAAATATTTCGTTTAAAACTAAAACATAGGTAATCAATGATTACAAAGTTCGCCTCATTATGGCATGTTGTCACAGCAGCCAAATTTTGCCTGGATGCCGACATACTATCAAAATTGCATGCATATGCAGATTACCTGAACCAACAATGTACAGTTACTGAGCTATGAACTCGGATGTAAACATAAATATAAGTCATTCATGCGTAAAATGTAGGTTTAAGTGACCTAATTTTGTCTGAATGCTGAGCTACCGTCACAGATGCATGCACATGCACAAGCAAGATGATCCTATCATGTCAGTACCTGAGATCTGATCCCTGACATTGAATGCAAGTCAGTCAAGTGGAAAATGTAGGTCAAAGTGGCCTAATTTTGCCTGGATGCTGACCTACCATCAGAGATGCATGCATGGGCAAGGTTAGATGATTGTACCATGTACAGTGACCCAGATCTGAACTCGGAAATAAACTTGAATGTAAGTCACTCAAGCGGGAAATGTTGATCAAAGTGACCTAATTTTGCCTGGATGCTGACCTACCATCAGAGATGCATGCATGTGCAAGGTTAGATGATCCTACCATGCACAGTGACCGAGATCTGAACTCGGACATAAACTTGAATGTAAGTCAGTCAAGCAGAAAATATAGGTCAAAGTGACCTAATTTTGCCAGGATGCTGACCTACCATCAGAGATGCATGCATATGTACAGTTAGATTATCGCACCATGTATAGTAACTGAGATATGAACTCAAATGTAAATTTGAATGCAAGCCATTCAAGCAGAAAATATAGGCCAGAGAGACCTAATTTTCTGGGAGGCTGTGAGTTAACCCAAGATGCACCTGCATGCAAAGTTTGATGATCCTATACTGCTTAGTTACTAAGATATATACCAAAATCGGACGCGGATGCAGACGAAGACGAGAATGCGGACGCAAGGGTACTCCAATAGTCCCCCTCAACTTCGTTGAGGTGCACTTAAAATAGGCCCATTTTTCTAAGTATAGCATTCATTGTAGATAAAAAATTCAAAGAAGTATTTATACTGTAAAATTCTTTGAAATGAAATTTAAACAAGGGAGGCAATTTCAAAAAATATTTTACAAAATCACGATGAAAATTTTGATTTTGTGAAATAATGACATAATAAGGTCCGTGACCCCCATTTTACATTTTGTTTTTAGAAAGTTCAGTACAGGGGCTAGCAATATATAGATTTAATCAAAATTCTCATGGATGTAACTTGAATAATTTTTTGAAATGATAATTTTCCTCAACATTTCAACTAAAAATTCTTTTTTTTTTCAATGACAGATTGTCAGCTTATATGGTCTGTGACCCCAACTTTTTATTTTATTTTTTGGAAGTTCAATTTCAAAAGTTTAATCCTCAACAAATTGAAAAAAAATTCTGATGGATTTCGCTTAGTCCCCTGATCCACCTTAAGAAAAGGACTTATGCAGAGACACTTAACGTGGTCACTTGACCATGAAATTGAGATTAACTAATAGCCACATGCGACACTGACATGTACTTCCCAAGACCAACCTATATACTAAATATTGTTTACCTACTGTTCACACAGTTTTTGAGAAATTGACTTTAGCAGAGAAACTTAACTTGGTCACTGCAACATGCAATTGAGGTCAAGGTCCTATAATTCTATCTCCAAATTTGGAACAGGGGGGGGGACAATTTCATTTGATATTAAATTTTTTATCAATTTTGGTGAAAAATGCTGTCATTTTGATTTTGTCATCATGGTCATGCTGATTTTGGTTATACATTTTGATCATATTGCTTATTTGTTCTCCATCAGTTTTTGAACATCTTTGAGTTATTGGTCTTCCAAACGTTTGGATTTTATCTGCACTGAAGAGACATAATTTGTCAAAATGTGCATATGCAGAAAATAAAATCACAGTTATTTTGGTATTCAGATAATAATCAGAATAAAATATTTGAGACGGTTGAAAAAAAGTTGGGCAAGTATTTTTTATTATGGCCTTAGAGCTACCACTGGACCAAATATGGTTAACCAAAGGGTTTTCAAAATATCCTGTATTTAGTAAAATTTTACACTGTCGTCATCATACTTAGCACATCTATGTCTTGCTTTCCACAACATCCAGTGCCAGCCAGACAAAAATCAAAATATTGACCATTGAATGGGGCTGAAAAATTGGGGGCCAAAGTGAATGAAAATATAGGAATTTTTTTTCCTCATACTTACACTATATCTGCCAGGTAATTTAGCTGAATATTCATAAGTTTGCTGGTGTTGAATCTGTCTTCGTCTTTGTCTGGAAAACATAATATTTTTTATATTAGATGTATTTTTTCTCTTTAAAAATTTTTGTTGCAAAAGGTTAATTGCGGTCAGATTGGCTCCAAATTAAATTATGAACTCAACTCAACACTGGTCTAAAAGTTTGTTAGAAGACTGGGTTTTCTTTTACATGGACAATATATCTTACACATTGGTTGACCCTGAATATTTGAAATGTACTTATAATTTTCATTAATTTTCCATGCCAAACCTTCCACTAAAGTAGGCTATTTTGGAAAGTTCAGCAACTTGAATTTTAATCAAAAAGGAAAATAAAAGTACTGTGCACATCTCTGATACAGGTACAAATGATCTGCATTATAAAAACTTCTGTCTATTAAACTGTAGGAGATTTGCTCTGGACAAATGGGACACCCTATTGGTAAATATTTGACCTAAAATTTTAACAACTGGTGATTTTGGCATGATTCATCAAAAATCAAAATCAAAGTACAACGCACACCTTTGACATGTTTGATATATTTATTTATTTATTTTTGAATACGTACAACTGATATGCATAATAAAAGCTTTCTGTCTTGAAAATTGTAGAAGATTTTCTCTGGACAAAACAGACACTGTTACATACTTACTAGTCTTAGAATTTGAATCATGACTGCGAGTTTTGTCAGGTGGATGCCATACTTACTGGTCATTGGTCTATAAAATTAGAATGTTCACCGTGATGTCCGTCAGATGGACTGAGACATACTTACTTATCTGCAGAATTAGAATCATGACCATGAGGCATGTCAGGTGGATTGCCACTGATACTCACTTGTCTACGGAATTAGAGTCATGACCTTGAGGCATGTCAGGTGGATTGTCAGTGATACTCACTTGTCTACAGAATTCGAATCATGACCATGAGGCATGTCGGGTAGATTGCCACTGATACTCACTTGTCTACAGAATTAGAGTCATGACTTTGAGGCATGTCAGGTGGATTGCAACTGATACTCACTTGTCTACAGAATTAGAATCATGACCATTGGGCATGTCAGGTGGATTGCCACATTCTCTGTAGTGTTCAACTTGTAAATCATATGTGTTGTCTTGTGTGTTATAATTATCTTCGTTGTCAGCCAAAACACCCTACAAAATGAAGAGAATTATAGTAGAACAAATCAAATTACTCTTATCTAATAAAATAAAGAACAAAGAAGATAGAATGGAAAGTTCTTCCCAAGTACGAGTGTTTTACCAGAAGACTAGGCTCCTTGAGCTAGCCGGCAGTTTAGCGGCAAAACACCTTGACCCAAGGGGTCTCTCAAAATTACTTTTTGTCCCTTATCCTTTTCAAGATTGTGGTCATGGAGTTATTAGTCTACCTGTGTTGGGTTTTTATTCGTATGTTTAGTATACTATAGGGAAACGGGACAGAGAAAGGGGAGTTTGGGGTACCCATAAACCCGGTTAACCCTACCACTAGCTTTTGCTAGTGCTGGTACCAAGTTCAGCTGTTCCTATGGTTGTTTACATTTCTCTTCTGTTTTTTTTAATGTTTTTTTCTTGTGCAATTCCTTGGTATATTACAAAAAACATATGGCTGTGTTTTCCTGCCATTGTAGGTGTTTCCTGTTATTTTTTTTTATTCTATATTTAAATTGAAAAACTGGAATTTCTTTCTGATTATGATTTGTTGACAGATTAAATGCATCTTGTAATAGAAGGTGCTTTCGTTTAAAAAGTGTTCTTGTTGTGATATTCCATTATTCAGTAAACAGTATTTTGTCTTACAATGTTTTAAACACAAATATATATCTTTAAATTATCTCCCCTGGTATATTATTATTTTTTTTATATAAAAGTGCAGTCCATATAAACATTTAATGCATAAAAGACAAAAAGACTGGAATTGTGTCAAAGTTAATACCAACAATCAAGACAATTATTCTCTTCAGTTGCAGATTTTTAAAAATAATAATTCTTTAATTCAGTATACAATGTACATTGTAAATACATACATAACAAGATGAATGAAAAATAAACGACTTCAAGATTAGGTAAGCTTATGATAAATTCAAGTAAAAACAGCATAAAATGATTAATTACCTGTATTATGTAAAGTTCACAGCTAGGTTTACACCCCCTCCTTACTGGAACAATGACTTCATTTAAATTAGCATATATTTGCATAACCATGCATGAAAGGATTTAGAATTAAGGAATTTAAAATGGTAACATTAAATGAATAATTATCTGATTAAAGAATGTCGAGCAATTAAGTTCTACATGAAGTCAAATGTAAGTATTGGGAGGTAATTTTATCATGTTTATGTGTCAATTAAATTGACTGACTTTCATGTGACTTTTAGCATGTTTATGATCCTAATTGCATGACAAACCAAAATCTAAGGTTAATTTTGGATAAAAAGTTGTAGTAAGGAGTTGTTGACTTGTTGTTTACATAGTTTTTAATATGATAGATAATGTCCACTTTTAATATATATTTCAAGGATTTCCAATAAATGTGATTTTTTTTTTGTGAGAAAATGGCAGAAGAAGTACATTTAATTTAAGCAAAAAAATAAATAAATACCCAAAAAATAAACTAAATAAAAAGGTTGCTGATTTCTTTTTTGAGAGATAATTGATTAAAAATTTGACAAGAACCAGTAATGTCAGTGTAGAGCTAAAAATATATTGTTATACATGTACCTGATAACCCTTATACATGTTATATAAATGCATTGGAAATAAAAAATTGATAATTTGTCTGTTTTATTTTCTCATACCAAAATCGATCTGTTGACAAGTCAACAGTCTTCATTCTGTTGACCAAAGCCTAACTGTTGACCGCTTGCCTTATTTTGGTTGGTTAAAAAAACATCACGCCCATATCACATGATCATCTGTCGTCTGCACTATCAAATTGGCAAATGTGAATTGTAATAAGATATGAAATAGAATGTATTTAACAAAACTAAACTGAAAGTTTCCAATTCCATAATATAATACAGATGGATATACCAATAAAACATATTTTAAAGATAAAAACACATTGGACATGAAAAGGTATAACAAAACAGTGATACAATGTAGACTGGGTCCTCAAACAGCTGTTTTGTTTGACCCTCTGACTATAGCTTCGTGCAACAGTTCAATCCTCGGGTCAAGCAAAACAGCTATTGTTTTCGGGCCCAGTCAATAACTGAATGTTTCCACTTTAATTTCAAAAAGGTCTTAATCCATCTTAATGATCTTCAGGGAAAATACGATCTGATATTGATTTTTCTCCATGTACAATAAATTATTTAAACCTTAATCTTCTCACCTTTTTACAATGTTTATATACTTAATCAAATATTTATAGTTCAAATTTATACTATCTATGCTACACATGATATATTTTTATTTTATCCTTATATCATCTGCCAAAATGTCACAAAAAACAATGAGATCATCAAGAACTTCAACATTCATGATATTGTACCACATGAGAAAATTATAAAAACAAACAAGTGTGGACCCAAATTGATGTCTCGCCTGTCCCTGCTTGATCGCAAAATTGATGTGGAAACTTAAACTGCCTAAATCAGAAAAATTAACATGTTCACTAGACTGTGAAATTAGATTAACTAAGGGACCGACCATTTAACTTGAAGGGGGGGGGGGGGCTATGGTTTTTTTCTAAAAAAATATTTTGGATCTGATTTTATGTGAAAAAAATATTTTGGCTGCCAAAATGATGAAAAAAAAATTTCTGAACATGCTGAATGAGGCATTCTACCCCGAAAAATAATGTTAATTTTGAAAAAAAAAATATTTTGTTGATACGCGTGCAAAAAATAAATAATTTGTTTCACACAAAGCGCGAAAAAAAATTTTCTGTCCAGAAAAAAAAACCATAACCCCCCCCCCCTTCAGGTTAATTTGTCGGTCCCTAAGAAAAGCAATATAGCAGACTGTCACATATCACCCAAAACCAAAATTCCAAATATAAATGACCTACCACTGATAGATACTGAAAAACCAAACATATACACTAGACCATGAAAATGAGGTGAAGGGCTAAAGCCTAATAGCAGGCTGTCATCTTCCATATAAGACAAACCAACATGCCAAATATTATTGAACACATTAATAGATACTAGGAAACTTAACATGATCACTGGACCATGAAATTGAGGTCACAGACAAAAGCCATATAGCAGACTGTCATGAACTATGCAAGACCAACATATACATGTAAACCAAATATCCTCGACCTACCACTTATAGTTACTGAGAAAATGACCTAATAAAAAAAACTTAACATGCTCACTAGACCGTGAAATTGAGGTCAAGGACAAAAGCCATATTACAGGCAGCCATGCACTACCCAAGACCAACCCATATACCAAATATCATTGACCTACCACTTGTAGTTACTGAGAAACTGACCTAATCACAAAAACTTAACATGCTCACTAAACTGTGTCATTGAGGTCAAGGACAAAAATTATATGACAGACTGTCATGTACTACCCAAGACCAACCCATATACCAAATATCATTGACCTACCACTTGTAGTTACTGAGAAACTGACCTAATCACAAAAACTTAACATTAAAGTTTACGCCGTCGTCGTCATACTTTGTACGCATACAGTGACAACATATTTGATAATATATCTATGTACATTCTTGTTTCTTTGTTATGTATATATGTTAATTGCAGTCTGTGCCTTTAGCCACTAGCCCTACGCCCGAGACTAGTAAAATCAGTCTCGGGCTAGTAAAAATTTGAAGTCACTAGCCCGGTGGGCTAGTGAAAATTGTACCTTATTAACAAAGAATCTTCTGTAAGGGCTAGTGAAATTTAGTTCGGGCTAGTACAACACAGGACCTTACTAGCCCCTTCGGGCTAGTGAATGAAAAAGTTTTTGGCACAGACTGTAATTGATGATGAATCATTGTTTGGTCTTTATATCAATAAAATTTACTTACTTACTTACTTACTATGTCTCGCTTTCCTCACCTTTCGTCGCGGGCAAGACAAAAATGAGAGCATTTAATTCCTTTGTAACAGTGAGATCTACTGTCAAACTGATTACTTTTTTCCCTTCTCCTCAAGTCCTATGGCCATAGTGGGGGGTAAGAACTTTTAGAAGGTATCCTTACCAGTCTATAGGTTATGGATATCATTGATAAGATTTGTAAAAAATTGTAGAATTTATAGCAAAATTTGAAATTTTTTACGGTTTCCTTTTTATTTCATCAAACTGGAATTTCAAGATATCCAATTGCAGACATAACATTTACATTTTAAAGACTTTAATCCCACCATAACCACACAAGCAACTTGATGATGGGTTAAGAATTCTGTGATTCAGGAGCTATAGACTGTCCTATATATTTACATATGTACATGTACATGTATATGTACTTGTCCGACTCTAGTAGTTTTATGTAAGCAGATTTTACATCAGGGATGATTCTTCCATTGTCTACTATAACATTTATAGAGCCCAATTTTCACCAACTGCCAGAGCAATATTTGACGATTAAAAAAAAATCCGAAAGGAAAATTGCTACGTTCAACAAAACCGAATCTTGTCTGCAGATGTCATTACTGCAATAATTTTTAGCCATAACACTGGAGGTCAAACCTAATAGTTTGGAAAAGTCCTAATTTATTGGAGCCAAATCGTTTCTGTATCAATTTTCGGTTTTTAAGAGCATTTCAGTTTATAAAAAAATGTTCCTTTTCAGAAATGATTATATAATTGAATCTTTTCCATTCATTACTTGTTCAAAATATTAAGGATTTCAAAAGTTATTGAAGAAAAACTGTTTCAAAAATATCGCAAAAGTTCAAAATGTAGGTCGATGATATTTTTCTTCAATAGCTTTCGAAATCCAATATATTTTGAACAAATATTGACTGAAATTGGTGAATTTATTTAGTCATTGCCGAAAGGTTGCATTTTTATCAATGTAAACGTTCTTAGTAACTTTAACTCATACACCAACCAAATTAGGAATTCTGCAACCAATAAGTTGGACCCCCTGTAACATAACAACCAGTTTTAGTGGTAGAAGAAGACAATTACTCAGAGAAAAGCCTTGTGCAGACAACTGGTAAACTTGATCAAATGCAAGTTTGACACTCACATTTGTTACAAAGCGCTGCACAAATCTTGTCTGGTAGTACATAATAAAGAAACAGATGATCCAACATGATCAAAAACAGCATACATTATGTACAAATGCACATGTACATTTGTAATGTATCATGCTTATGTGGCGAAAATTAAAATAATCCACAGAAAATTCCCAATAGGGTTCAAATAACCCTAAAGGGATGCAAAGGCACCCAATTTTAATTGAGTGGAATTAAATAAAGCCATAAAAATATCCTAGATTCTCATCCATGCCGGCCCCAATTTTTTTCAGGTCAATTTCTTCTTTTCCTTTTTATGTATGCCCTATTGGCCAGTGCTTAAAATGTTCAATGTTGTATGTGAAAGAAATTTGCCAGACTATGAGTTTAGCGTCTATAACTGGCCACTTTTACCTGCCTGTCTGACTACAGAATGTACATTTATAACCCTGTCATGACTCCTTAGGGGGCAGCCCTTTTTGGGGATTTTTATGATTTAGCCTAGGATTTCGGGAAATAAATTCACCAGGAATCAGGATTTCATTGGCCTTTAAGTTTCTTTATAGTTCGGGATTTTGGGATTTACAAAAACTTAAGTAGAGATTCAGGGACAAACCCCATTCCCGACTCCCCCTCACTCCTAGAATTTCAACTGAGGATGAGAATTTATTTTTTACATTTGGTGGAATACATATATACAGTACAGAAAGAGTGGTACCATGACAAATCACCGTGATAGACATGTCCCACTCTGAGAGTGATACTGAATAACTTTTTATCTTTAAGAGATATCTCAATTATTTTTTCTGCATTTTAAGTGGTATAATACACCACTCTTAATACAAAAGAGAGTAGGAAATGATCTCAAATAGGAAAAAAGATATTTAGATCCACTCTCAGAGTGGGACATGTCTATCACAGCGATTTGTCACGGTACTGTACAAATACATTTGTACCATCAATTACATCAATATTCCAACAAAGTATAAACACTGGCGAACTTCCGAGTGATTGGCAAAATGCCAATATTTCACCAATATTTAAGAAAGGGAATAAACACCTTCCGAGCAACTACAGGCCAGTTTCATTAACTAGTGTATGTTGTAAGACACTCAAACATATAATTTGTAAAAGTATTCTCATTCATCTAGAGAAACATAAGATCCTCACCCACCTACAACATGGCTTTCGCAGTGGTCACTCATGTGAGACTCAATTGATTAACACAATGCATGATATAATGAAATCTTATGATGATAAAGAACAAATCGATTTAGTAATACACAAATGTACTGGACTTCAGTAAGGCATTCGATACAGTGCCTCACTGTAAACTGCTTCACAAACTTTCAAACTACGGAATACGTGGAAATGTAAATCTTTGGATTAAAAACTTCCTTACGAACCGCCATCAACGCGTTGTTATTGATGGAATATCGTCAAATCCTTGTTCAGATGATTCTGGTGTCCCGCAAGGTACCGTTCTAGGACCGCTTCTCTTTCTATGTCATATAAATGATCTTCCAAATAATGTTAAATCCCAAGTCCGTTTATTTGCTGATGATTGCTTATTATATAAAAGTATAAAATGTTTGGATGATCACTTAAAATTACAGCAAGACTTATTTTCACTTCAAAATTGGGTGCAAACGTGGGGGATGAAGTTCAATGCTTCCAAATGTTACATTATGTCTATTCACCGGAAAAAGATTCCATCTACGTATACATTGTAGGTACATTTTGAGCGATCATACACTAGAACAAGTCAAAGAAATTAAACCCTTATCTTGGTGTTATAATTAGTGAAGACCTTAAATGGACCACACATATATCTAAGATTTGTAATCGAGCTAATAGTATTCTTGGCTTTGTACGAAGAAATCTTAAGCATAGTAACATCTCATTTAAAGAGACTGCTTATAATTCATTGGTTCATTCCATATTGGGCTACTCATGCACCGTTTGGGATCCGTATTTGCAAAAGGACATAAACCAACTAGAAAGTGTTCAGCGTCGTGCTGCGAGATTTGTCAAAAATTATTATAGTCACAAAAGTAGTGTCACAGACATGATGAACAGTCCTGGCTGGAAACCATTAACGGACCGTAGAAGAGAACAGCGTCTTGTGTTGCTTTATAAGATCCTTAATGACCTGGTGGCGTTACCCATTGATACTCTAGATTTGAGTTATAATATTCGTATTCAGCGTAAAACAAATTCTAAATCTTTGAAACTTGTGACTTGTCAAACAGACACTTTCAAAAATTCATTTGTACCAAAACTATAAAGGATTGGAATTCATTGCCTGAAAGCTGTGTAAATTCTAAAACCGTTCTGGACTTCAAAAGTGTTTTGAAACTGCTGCTCTGCGCGACTAGTCACCATCAGCACACTCCTATTTCCTGGAAGATTTATACTCTGTAGTGAGGCACTTTCCAGTACATATACAGATACAGACTGGTAGCTCATATTTTCGTATAGCTGCCGAACCGCAGCTCTTATGGTCCTTGTGCTGATTTTTTGATAGTTGCGGACCTATGGTCCGCCAAATCAGAAAAATATAAAAGGACCTATAGAGCTACGGTTCCGCAGCTAATTTTCGTAGTAAGTAGCTACATAGAAATTATAACATCACAGTTCAAAATCTGGTTGAAATGAGCATGAACACCAAGATATAGTGGAACCCATGATAAAAAGAGAAGATAGTATACAATGTTTATGCTCTGATAGTAAGAAAGGAGCATGAAGATACTTTTCCTTCCTGTCCTGTATAATGTTGACTTTTTACATTACCTTCATTAACTGTGATCTCAGAAATTCTCGTCTTTGAATCTGCATTTCTTTTCTTCTTGCTTCATTGTGTTCTTGAATCCCTGATGCTGCCATATTTTACTCCTCACTCTTCAGAAATGGCGGGAAATTAATTTACACTGTTTAAGACGTCCGAAATTGAAGATTTCTTTAAAAATAATGATTTACCTTAGGATTATCACTATAAATTCCGTGGATTAATTTTGATTCAGTAGCCCCACCTCACTGTGACTTAATGAAAGTAAATCGATATGCCCTAACGATTACCCCGTGAATTTCCGTTGCCTAGCACGCTGAAAATTGACCTCTTGACCTAGCGGATACCTTTTTCTACTTCTACAGTAGAGAGCTCGCTTATTTTGATACAGCCTAATACCAAAAGCTAAATGACGGGGCTTTGGTTTAAAAGGGACTTGAATTAAGTGAATGGGAAATAATTTTAAGCATTCATTGTTCAGAAAAAATTAATAACTAGATCTAGATCAATGCAAAGGAATTTGTTTTATGTATTTGACCAAAGTTCCGACTTGTTCTGAAAATAAAATGGAAAAACAACCAACGTCCAGCAAAATGACCATGTTTAGGATTGAAAGTCAAATCCGACTTTGTATGTTTTAATAAAATATAAAATTAGTTACATAAATTAATGGTTACATAAATTATTTTATGTAAGATAAAATTATTAGGATTATCCATAGAAACTGTAAACAAACTGAATCAGTGTATTTGAAGAGCTTTGATTTGCAGTATGATCTGAAAACCAAAAAGATACGAAGCCAAGCAGTTGACAAACGGTAAAAATGGTCTGGATATTCAGTCTTTATTACAAATGTTCAATGCATGTGTAATGCAAATACTTTTATATGGAATTATTAACACCTATTGGCAAGAATCTACAAATTTTTGACCTGTTTCATAAAAGATGTATAAAACAGCTTTTAATGCTTCCAATGTCTATCGGTACCAGCCATTTATATGCACGGGGGGGGGGTCACTTCAAGTGGAATTGGGTACAGACCTGCCGCTGGCATTTTGAAAATACCCCCTTTCATATAGTTCCCCTAACAAAATATCGACCCATTAATATAGTAAATTTCAAAAATAGGGCCGGAACCCAACTGTATAGTAAAAATGTGTAATTGGAGTCAGAAAACCATTAATTTCACAGTAGGAATGTTCTTAAACATCAAATAATGATAAATACTTGATTAATTACAGCAACCAGTAGAGCTTCTGGCCATTTGGGGTTAATTTACGACCCATTTATATATATGATGTTAAAAATTACTACCCATTCATATAGTTGACAACTGCAAAAACAGGCCCATTCCAGCGGCACGTCTGTATATACATCTATATAGGAATTGACCCCCCCCCGTGTTTATATGTTAACAGGACACAAACCGATATAAGGTCAGATAGATAAGAAAGTGTTTACTTTTTTAGGCAATATATGTAGACAGAATGATACTAATATTGAGAAACAGTCCTATCTAGACAAGCAGTAATGAAACAAGATGACACTTATACAGTAGCTGGGTAGTTAGAGTGAGATTTATATTAAAAAATATAATCTTCCATCCATACCTGAACTGTTGAACAATCCACTACCAAAGCTAACATGGAAAAGCATAGTGACTGAGAAAGTAAATAAATACTGGACGGCTATGATAGAAAATGACTTGATACTGTACCCATCACTCCTAAGTGTTTTGTACCAGGAAAAACTCACAATCTTGTTAACCTAACATTTGACTCACTCAGAGAAAGCAATAGGATGTCTGTAAAATTGAGAATTGCAATAGGTTGTTATATTCTGAATAACGTATCATCATCTAAGAAGAAAATGGTGGCCACGTCTATATGCCAGTAAGATCTAATATCCTTCCATATATAAAGCAAGCCTATGACACTATATGCCATGATCTGGATGTGCTTCCAACAGAAAACAATTTCTTAACCTTCCTGATAGATCCAAGCAATATGATTGACAATTACAAAGGCAGAATAAACGAAAAAATTATCTCTGAAGTAGAGCATCATAATAGAAGATTGTGTCATAAACTACACATCGAGAGATATAATATCCTTTCAAATTGAAAATGAACAGATCAGAATTCGAATAAAATGGAATGTAAGCGTGGATTTCTCCCGTTCCAAGAAAAATAATTGTCGACCATCTGTCTTCTTCAAAGAATTTACACTCCTTCAGTAAAACATGATAACCGTATCCGGAGAAATAGTAATAACAGGTGACATCAACTTCCATCTTGATGATACCAGTGATGATCAGTGATCAAAATGCGAGAAAATTCCTCGATATACATATCGAACAAGGTTTCACACAGCACGTTATTGGGCCAACAAACGTCAAAGGTCACACTCTGAGGGTTCATAATACGTGATAATAGTTCCATTTTATCTGAGAAGCCGTCAAATATAGATCCGCATTTATGCGACGAGAAAGGAAATTTAGCACGTGATCATTTAGCAATATTTTCTGAACTTCAATTCCGAAACAAGGGAACCAGCGCAAAACGGTCACTTTTCGGAAATTTCATAACATCAGTATTGATAATCTAAGAAATGACTTTTCGATATTAAGCACACTGCAAAATCCAACAGGTACTGTGGATCAGCTCTTGGAAGCATATAACTATGAGATTTCGTCGATTATTGATAAACATGCACCATCACGACAAAATCGATTATACTCAGACCGAACACCGACTGGTATACGGAAGAACTTCGTATCAGGAAACAGGATAGACGAAAGGCAGAACGGAAAATGCGAAAAACTCAACTGACAGTCGATAAACAAATATACCGTGAAAAGTGCAACAGTGTCTGTAAATTGCTTATCAATACCAAGAAACAATTTTACAATAACAAAATTACCGAAATTGGAAATGACTCTAAGCAGGGACTATATATATAGTCCCTGCTCAAGCAGTTGTTCAAAATCACCAATAATTTAATGGGTAAAACTAAAGAAAGCATCTTACCATCGAGTAAAGATCACAACGAGTTGACAAATCGTTTTGGTGAGCTTTTTCTTGGAAAAATCGATAAAATCAGAACTGATTTAGATATAAAATTTATTGGATCGCCACTTACATCATTCCCTCCTGTATCTACGGACGAAATACAGAAAATATTAGCAAAATCTCCCATGAAATCATGTGAACTGGATCCTATTTCTACTCATTTGCTGAAACCTTGCGCCGAAGCGTTAATTCAGAGCAGGACATGCTTACCCTTCCGGAGCACCTGATGTCACTCTCAGTTTCACTGGAGTTCACACTGTGAGTGCCTTTGTTCTGAATGTTGTGGTTTCTGGTACTGTGCTTTGTGTCTGTCTGGCGTCATTGTTTTTGTGTCTAACGCCATTGTTTTCTGTGTTCTCGTTTTTGCCCTGTCTTTGGACTTCGATTTTTGTGAATTTCACCCCTTTGTTCCTTCGGTATTCTACTGCCGTTGTTCCTATTATACAAGAAAATGTGAACAAATCTTTTGAGGATTCGTCCGTGCCTGAGTTCCTCAAGTTCGCGATTGTTAGACCATTATTAAAAAAAGTCAACTTTAGGTAGGGAAGAATTAAAAGACTTTCGCCCAGTTTCTAACTTGCCTTATATTTCAAAAGTGTTGGAAAAAGCAGTCGAAAAACGCATTGAAATCCACCTCAGTTCGTTTTCGTTACATGACAACTTGCAATCCGCTTGTAGAGCAGGCCACTCAACAGAGACTGCTTTCATTCGAATTCATCATGATATTTCTTCAGCTCTTGATAACGGCCACTGTGTTGCACTTGTTATGTTAGATCTTTGAGCAGCATTCGATGTAATTGACCATAACATCCTTTTCCATCGATTGAAATACTCATTTGGCATCGAAGGTGAGGCCCTATCGTGGATAAAATCATATCTGTCAAACCGATCACAAAGTGTCGCTCTTGGTCCAGTTAAGTCGGATAAGCTAGAGTTGAAGTGCGGTGTCTTACAAGGATCCGTTTTGGGACCTAAAATGTATTGCATTTTCCCCAAGCCAATCGGGGCAATTCGTCCTCGACATGAGCTATCATACCCTTGTTACGCTGATGATTCACAGTTGTATCTAGTCATTAGACCTCCGGACAATTGGAGAGACGTATCTCAGCGCTTGAACCTTGTCTTACTGATATTAGCTCCTGGATGAAATCAAATATGTTGAAATTGAATCAGGACAAATCAGAACTCATTCTATTCGCTCCTAAACACCGTCTCAAAGAGTTCAGTAATTGCGTTTCACATTTCGATGGCCATGTTGTCAGTAATTCGTCGTTTGTCAAAAATCTCGGTGTACATTAGGACGAAGCATTGCATATGCAAAAACATGTTAGTACAATGGTAAAATCTTGCATGTTTCAAATACGATCTATTGGACGAATCAGACAATACCTATCAGATAGCGCTTGTAAGACTCTTGTTGCAACACTCGTCACGTCACATTCCGACTACGGGAATGCCCTTTTATATGGAATAAATACTATTCTGTTTAAACTTTAGTTCATAAAGCTTAACTGAAATACATGTGAGTGGGCGTGGATTGCTCCACACTATACTAAATGTGATCTGAACAGGAAATTGTATAAAGAGGCTTGGCTTATGCGTTAGTGTGGGTTTCTCCACACTATACTCCATTATTCCCAGCCAGCTTGAGGTGCCACGTAAATCTTCCTGTTGTTTTTTTTGTTTGGACTTAGAAATAAAAATTCTCTCGAATCTTTTGCTTAATCCATTATCCAATCAAGAAATAGAAGTAGAAAAGGACGATAAGGTGTTGTTTGGGATTTTTGGATACTTCTAACATTCAAAGTCCTTGATCGGCTAACGTTGAATGAATGTCCTTTATCGATGTGACTTCGTCCTGGAATATACTGCACTGAAGAGACATAAGTTGTCAAAATGCACATTAGCGAATGCTGTTTCGTGTTGGTCACTCCACTTCCATGTTCTTATGCTTCTTTTTCGATGATGAAAGGAGGTAGGTAAGGGGGATAAGTAAGGGATTGAAGGAGGGAAGTAAGGGGTCTCGCAATTTGGATGAAGTCTATGGATTTTCGCACATCCTCTGGTGTTTTCTTGTTTGAAGCAGTTCGTTATTCTGTCGCCTTGTTCGGTGTCGATTTCTACTCAACTTTATTTCCAACAAGCTTGAATCTTGGCCTGGCGTTTGTATGGAGAAAGTTTTAACTTTGTCTGGTGTATTCTGTCGAAGGCAATTTTGTAAAATGTTCCAAGTGCTCGCTATAAGTACGGCAAAAATGATATCATCTATAAACACGCTGCAAATCAATGCAATATGACGGTCTGCCAGACAGTCTTGCTCCAGTCCTTGATATGTGGCGGGATCAAGACATTCTGTTATACTCAAACAGTTCAAGAAGACTTACGATAAACACTGCCCGTTCCTTGTGCTCTTCAGTAAATCTACTTGATGATATCCGGAATGCATATCGACTGTTGAAAAATGCATATTTCCTGCCGTATAATCAGCATATCCTCATTTGTGGAAGGTCCCAAGCATCTTTCTTGGTCTTCATGTTTAGTCTGCCGTGGTATACACAGATTGCAAGGCAGGCGCGGACCCAGGGAAATTGAAAAGGGGGGTTCCAGTATAAAAAATGAAAGAAAATATCGCCGAGCGGAGAGAGGCGTGAAAATTTTTGAGGTATTTCTTAGTAAAACAACAGGATATTCATTTAAAAATTCATGATTGTCCAAAACAAGGGGGGTTCCAACCCCGGAACCCCCTTGGATCCGCCAATGCAAGGCACCCATTATTTTTCTCAGCCAATAGTACATTTGATTCGTATGGGCTAAATGACTTCCTCGTCACAACTTTTCTGATGGAAATGACTCTTTACACCTTCGTACTTGAGCAGGAGGTACTATGTATAGCGTTGTTCGAATGGTCTCTCATCTTTAACCTAGATTCCGGTTTTCACCATTTCCCATGGGATTTTGAAATATTCCCATTGGACTTTTGTTATTCCCACGGGGTTATTATTTCCCTTGGGATTTCTGTAATTTCTCATGGGAGTATTTTCCTCCCATGGGAATATTTCAAAAATCCCATGGGAAATAGTAAAACCCATGGGAAAATGCATTTTCCCATGGGATTATGGAATTCCTATGTTTTTAAGTTGTAATTGTGTAAAGGTGTATCGACTTATTAATATGATTTTCATAAGTCCATGAAATTCCGCTTATTTTGGTAATTTACACTATATGGTAACTCTCAAAAATGGCGGCACCAGATTAATTTGCAATCACTGGAAACTTGCAACTTAAATTGGAATGAGTTACGAAATAATTCATTCTGTTGGTATCTGTGGTCAATTATAGATGTTTCTATGTCCAGGTCTTTTGGGACACAGGATACATCTGTTTGATGAGTCATTGCAAGAATAAGATTGTAGGGTATCTCCTTAGTTGTCATAGCCTGTTATATAACATTGGTGTTTAGTGGTACTATAACCTGGTCATGCTCTGCTGATTGTACCAAAGATATTCTGTTGTTGATTTTGCGGAGTTCTTTTTCATGTAGTTGGGTGAATTAAAACAATGAATATTATTGTGTCGTTAAACCTGCTGTTTGGGGAAAGCATGTCCCAAAACTATCCTTATAGTGTTCCGTGATGAATGATAAGTTGGTTGTGGTAATAGGAATAGTACTGGTTTAATAAAATACAAGGAAAAGAAGTATCTGTACCACTATTCTGTATAGTTGTTTCAATGTATCCACGGTAAGGTAAAGATTTTCCATATGCACATTCTATGTTTATGATCAAGTGTCCAAAAGAGCTGTTGTTTTCACTCCTTTTATGTAAATGACACTTTCAGTTTGTGTTCCACGCAGTCCAGGTGGTATAGTTTTGTCTAAATTTTGGTTAGGCAATGTAGGTTCATATCGGTCAATTGTGTTTGGTCCAATCTTTTAGTTTAACTGCTTACCATTGACACCGAGATTACATTGGCATCCTTTGGAAATATGTCCTACTCAAAGACGGAGGTTGCAAATGACCTCTGGGTATTTGAAGTTCCAATACTCTACTATAATTCCAATTGCTATTGCAACGTCTAATTTCATTGGTCAACAACGTCATGAACAACAAAGCAGTTTCATCTCCATAAACGCTTCTTATCCATTAATACACTCCGAGAAAAATAGTGCAGTTTATGGTAACGTCAAATTCAGTGCCAACATTGTTCAAAAGATTGGAATTATAAGAAAAGTGATTTTGGAGTCGTTTATGGATGTTTAAACGCGGCCTTTCACTCACAAACTTTACATAAAGTCCTTCAGTTTGTGAGTGAGTCGGCCGCGTTCACACATGGATAAACTCCTCAGAAATTAATTTTATTCCTATAATATCTTCTGTCTCTGTTTCTACCTTTTTTCCCTCGACCTGTGCCTCTATAAGCATCAATTCTCTGTTGATACTGATGTGGTGGTTGTTGCTGTTGTTGTGAATAAACAATGAAATGATACTGAGTAAATGCAAATGAGACCAAGTCTCTACAAACAGTTGCATGGTAGAACCAAACAATGGAACAATGCTTTTTTTGTTGTGTTTCACCTTGAAGTCACCATGAGGCATTCAACTCGTACCTCATTGTTGTTGCGAGTCTTGTAACTTTTGTTGAGGGAGTTGGTACTTATCGGCTGTCGTTCGGATTCCAAATTATCAAGACGGGTGTAAATCTGCTTTAGTGTTGCTTAAAATTCTAAGCCCGCCTGTGTCTTCACTGACTACGGCCTGCTTAGATGTACATATACATGTAGTTCAGTTTTATATTTGAAGAATTGTCCTTTTTCTACACGTCTAAGAACAGTTCATAATGTGTCTAAATTTAGGCTCTTCTTTATAGTAGTTGGTGTCTTTACGGATGTAGTCCGGTGAGGTTTTGAAAATTGTATAACCCATTCGAATTTCTCTGGTTTTATCCATTGTTCCTATGTAATATAGTTTGTCCTATAACACCCATTTTTATCAGCAAAGGCTTCAAATTGTCCGTTAAAGTCATTATCAGTAGGAAAAATAATCAGATTGTAGATATATATTTTCCTTTGGGAAAGTGGCCAGTTGATATCCATGTTATACTGTAATCATATATCTGATCCACCTGATAAAATTTTATGTAATATTTTGTCCTTTAGAACAAATTTTATGATGGAACTTATCCTGTTACAATACTAACGGTAAAAACACCCAAGAAAGACTTTTGTAATATCTGGAAAGCAAGGTCAAAACCAATTATATTTTAGCTGAATTTGTTTCTTTAGTACCAATGCTCTTTCAATTTAAAGAATCAATTTAAAATCATAGATTTCCTCAATAGACGACTTTCCACTACATGAATTTTCCCGGAAAATTTTGACGTCACAATATAGATTTTCCAACGTCACAATGTTTAGTGACGCAATTTGCGCCGATTGACCCCAGGTAAAAAAAGTAAGAAGGTGGTCTGTTTCACCTGAATCTTTGAAGAGCACGACATAAGGATCTTTTGTCGGTTCCATTTACTTTTCCCGTCCTGATAACCCTATAGTAATAGTCCTACCATTCATTCATTTTATAACCCTATAGTAATAGTTCTACCATTCATTCCTTTTATAACCCTATAGTAATAGTTCTAACATTCATTCCTTTTATAACCCTATAGTAATAGTTCTAACATTCATTCCTTTTATAACCCTATAGTAATAGTTCTACCATTCATTCATTTTAATTGTCGGATTTATGGAAAGTTGTTCTCTCTGCCTCTGCCTCATAATTGCCACCATCAACTAGTTGATTATACTGCCATGTCGAGTGCACAAGTTCAATTTTAAAATACTGTTATGTAACAGTAGTATTTACAGCTAAACTATGTACACTTGTTTGTATCTAATCTGTAAGATTGGCCACTCGTTCTTTGAAGGTGTTGAGTGACTCAGCTGACACTATGTCTGGTGGTAACGCATTAATTCCAGTCCCGGATGGTTCGTGGGAAAAATGAATACTTTCGATAGTCGCTGTTTGTAGATGGAATCTGGAACGATAGGTTGTGTGTGTTCCTAGATTTGCGACTTGGTGGAATGAGTCTGTTCTCTTTATTGATTGCTACTTCTTGGCTATTGATCTTATAAAGCATGTTGAGTCTAGCTTCTTTTCTTCGTCTGTCTAATGGTTTCCAATTCAGTGTGTTAAGCATGTTATCTACACTGGATCTATTCACATGTTTGTTACAAACGTATCTGGCTCCTCGTCGCTGGACCATTTCCAAAGTGAATATGTCCTTCTGTGTGTAGGGGTCCCATACTGTGGATGCGTATTCTACTATTGGTCTGACTTATGTGTTATACGCATTTTGTTTTGTTGTTGTGGAACCAATGTTTAAATTTCTCCGTAGGAATCCTAATGTTTTGTTAGCTTTTCCACATATGTTGTTGATATGGTTTGTCCAGCTGAGATCTGATGAAATGAGACAGCCTAGATATTTTGCGTTGTTCACTGATTATAGAGTGTGTCCGTGTAGTTTGTAATCAAATTTTATGGGTTTAGCCTTTTTGCTGATGGTCAAGATGTTACACTTATCTGGGTGGAATGCCATCTTCCATTTTTCTCCCATACTCCAAGTTTAATCAGATTGTGACAGAATTTAAGTTCCACCATAATATTTGTTCCAAAGGACAAAATTTTACATAAGATTTGTTCCACTGGAACAATTATTATAATATTTGTTCCTAACGGAATAAACTTCATGTAATATTTGTTCCAAAAGGAAGAAATATTATGCCCATGTTTATAATATTTGTTCCATTGGAACTTTTGTTAGGTGGAACAAATATACGTTTACAAGATCAGATTGAAGATTCTGTGCATCGCTTACAGTTTTTATTGCCACATAGGCTTTGGTGTCATCTGCAAATAGTCTCACAGTTGAGTTTAGTCCAGTTGGCATTTCGTTTATGTAGAATAGGAATAATGAGGGGCCCAGGACAGAGCCTTGTGGGACTCCTGAGTCTACATTGATATAACTGGATTTCTCTCCGTCAACCACTACTGCTTGGGATCTATCTGACAGGAAATTTTTTATCCATGCGTTGGTTTTCCCACGGATTCCATAATGGTCTAATTTATGGACAAGGAGGCTGTGACTCACTTTATCGAAAGCTTTTGAAAAGTCCATAATAAGTACATCAGTTTGTTTAACTGCTGACATATTGATGGTTATATCGGGTTATAGGAGTTTCCGCGAATCCAAGTAGTGACGTCACAAAATCTAATTTACATATGCAAATTAGCATTTTTGGTTGGCAAAGCCGAAGAATTATCACGGATAGAATTTTCAATCTTTGATAACTTTTTTTATTATATGCACGATTTTGGATCTGTAAAATGCATGTTAAACATTATGATATTCATATTTTTTCTACCGATTTACTTTTTAATAAAAATAGACAAATATTTTTTTATGTGCATTTCAAAAATGTGAAAGGTTCGAACAATTATATGGTTTACAAAATATGCTAATTTTATATATATTAAAAAAAACTGAAAATTTTTACATCTTGTAAAAGTGTAAACATTCCATAATTGAGATCAAAAAGAATTATCCATTTATCTTAAATAACAAATTCTCACTAGGTAATTGAAAATGACATTTTTATTACCCTAATCAGTGACTACGATTTCTTGCCAACCAAAGGTAATTTTTCAAGCTTGTGACGTCACGGCGGAAACTCCTATATCGTCGATGAATTCAATAAGCTGGATTTCACATGATCATTTGTTCCTGAATCCGTGTTGTAGAGGGTATACAAAATGCTGTTTTTGTCTGCATGGTTCATATATTACTAGTGATGATGTGTTCCATGAGTTTGCAGCATACACATGTTAAGATTGGTCTGTAGTTTTCGGCCTTATGTTGATCTCCTTTTTTATAAACAGGGCTAATGCTGGCTGATCTCCAGTCTGGTGGTACTTCCCCCATTGGTAGTGATGTATAAAATATTATGGTCAGAATTGGTGCTATAGGAAGGTTCGCCGTGACGTCACAGACACGAAAAGGTAAATTTGGTTGGCAAGAAATCGTGATAATTGATTAGGGTCATAAAAATGTCATTTTCAATTCACTCATACGAAATTGTTAATTGAGATATCTTGATAATTCCTTTTGATTGAAGTTCTGGAATGTTTACACTTTTACAGGGTATTAATTTTTAAAATATATTTATTTTCAAAATCTATAAAATTAGCGTTTTTGTAGAGTATACAAATTTCGGCAATTTTGACATTTTTTAAAACCACACAAAAAATTTTCTACATGAAAATTTTAAAAAGTAAATCGGCAGAAAAAAAATATGAAAATCTTGAAGTTTATTACGCATTTTACAGATCCAAAATCGGATGAGTAATAAAAAACTTACTAAAGATAAAAAATTCTTTTACATTGTTAAATAGTGGTCCAACTACGACTTTGCCAACCAAAAATGCTAATTTGCATATGTAAATTAGATTTTATGACATCACTAATGAGGTTCGCGAACCTTCCTATATCTGATGATTTCCGCCGGATGTTATAGTGCTTTGTATCTTTGTGGTTTTCAGATGTACTTGTGGTTTAAAACACCGAACTGACTGCGACATCGCGTGGTTGGATACCGGTAAACAGGACGGAAATAGGCAATATTGGCAATGGGGGGAGAGAAGAATACGGAAATGACAATGTCACCTTCTGATTGTAAACGTTATATATCATATGAAGAGTTAAAGAAACATAACAAGCCATCTGACCGCTGGTTATTAATAGAAAACAAAGTTTACGATATCACAAACTGGGCCAAAAAGCACCCGGGTGGTGCTAAAATATTGGGCCATTTCAGTGGAGAAGACGCAACGGTAAGTTTATATTTCAATGCAAACAAGTACAGAGATTGAGGCAGTATTTTTACATTTCTAGCATTGAGAGTAAGAGCTAGTGGTTAGTAGAGTGTAGCAGGGTGGCCAAGTGGTTACAGTCCGGGAAATCCAGGAATTCGACAACGTTGTCGAATTCAACAACTGTTGTTGAATTCAACAACTTAAGGTTGTCGAATTCGACAACTCTAAAGGTTTTTCAAAAAGTGGCATAAAGTTATAACAGATAGCATAGTTTTTTTGCTTTATTTTTTATCTGAATACATTTTCTGCAAACTTTCTCAGTGGTTGCAAAATATCAGACCAATAATAAAAATTTTCCCCTTTACCCTCAATGTTAAATGAAGTTGTTGAATTCGACAACTTTCATGATTTTTTCATTTTTTTCTGAACTGAGAAAAAACGGCATCATTTGAAGTAGTTTACTTGTTATTTGATCTGATTCTGCACAACTTTTCTATTGGACCGAAAAAAATCTATGCAGGAATTAAAAAGTTACCCATTACCCTCAATGCAAATGGAAAATATTATCTAGGCAAAACTGGAGAAATTGGGTTGTTGAATTCGACAACGTTGTCGAATTCAGCGACGTTGTCGAATTCTGGGATTTCCCGGACTGGTTAAGGCACTGGACTTCCTGACACCGCTGTGAGGGTTCAATCCTCACATGTGTCATTGGTTCCAGGTACCTGCCCTAGCTTGAGGGTTTCACTGATTTTCCACAATGGAATATCGGGCTTTCCTCCCTCTCAAAACCTGGCGACCTTGTGAGAACGGCATAAGTGCCAACAGGTCGAAAAAAATCTCACCGTCAGTTAAAAAGTTCACAGACCTGTCAAGTCTCACGCTCTCGGCGTGAGAGTCATGCTTTCCAACACCAAATCACGCTCTCACGCTCACCCCTTTCAATGTCACACTTTTTTTAATTTCCGAGAAAAATATATTTCAAGTTGAAAAACGACCTTTTCATAATAAGAAAAACCATAAATAAGGGGTTGTTCTGCATATCCTTCCACAAGACTGGGTCATTTTCTACTACAGGCCCTGAAGTAAAACAATGGAAATCACAGATATGAAAGCTAACTTTATGTTTTCCCTTTTTAATGAAAAATTTGGTTTCAAATTCCTGGTTTTTGCCATTTGAAATGCCCTCAGAATGCACCACTTAGTGTCTCTGAAATTAAAATCTTGAGACTATTTCCTCACACGCCCTTCGTCTCACTCTTTGAACCCAAACCCCCTTGACAGTTCTGAGTTCATATAGAGCTTAAGTTAATTGTTAAGTTGTGTTCACCGACGCTAAATAAAACTTACCTTTACCTTTGACTTTCTCATTGTATCATGGCTTTTATTCGTGGGTTCCATTATATTGTGGTATTCACGTTCATTTCAATCAAGTATTTACCTGTTACAACATCTTTTCATGTGAAAGGGATTGCAGCATGAAGAAAAAAATAATATTCAAATATTTGTAGAGACAATCTCTGCGACCCTGCTATATTATAATAAAAGTAGATATATTACCAGGATCCGTTCTTTATAAATCATTGTTGTGCATTTTATTGCATTTACAAAATACGGTTATTTCAACAACTTCACGTAAAGTAATTCCGAGATATTAGGCATACTAGCCATAATTTCAATGTCGGTATCAAAAAATGAAAAGAGAAAAAATGCATTCTTTCTATGTATGCAAACAATCTAAATAGTACAGAACTTGCTACATTGGACAGGGTTGATTTTTTTACTAAGTTCTGATTTAACTGTTTTATGTTGTATGCATATATGTATCTATTTTGTAGTTTTATATAGAGACATCTGTCATTAATCTGTTATCAATTATCACATTCATCTGAAAACTGACAGGGTAGAACCCGGCACGCAGCTAATATATTAAATTGTCCCTGTGGATTTTGCATATATTAACCATGTTAACTGTATATACCCATAAAAATGCAACATTTATTTTCTGACCATGAATTTTTAGCTGCTATTTTTAGTTTCTCGTTTGAATCACAGCTGTAGTCTGCATGGGGACAATACCGTCTACTGATGTATTACGAGTTAATGACTTCTACTAATAATAGACTTCTGATCATATATACATGCATTGTGCTTTCTTTCACCTGCTCATATGCATAATTAAGCATAAAAATTTTTTGCATAACCAAAGATGTCAAGTCAAAAATGCAGTTTACTAACGACACATAATGGAACCTGAGTAAATGGATTGTTTGGACAGTCAAATCTAGATTGAATTTGGGTATTTGAATAATGTACTGTTATTGAGATTCTAATGCAAACAAAAGTTTTACATCATATATTTATCTGAAAAGGCGAAAAATAAAAAAAATCCATGCAACCACGTCAAATTAAGTCTTACATTTCTTAATTATCTATTGTTTTAAAATTACCACCAACTGATGGCAAAGCAGACGAATTTTCCTGCAAAATTGTGTCATCATCAGGTCAACGAGCACCATTTATTCATAAACAGAAATAAGAACATGTAAAAAAAGTAATTAATAATGTTGCAACCCTTGCATATTCTCCAAAGTCGTCTTTATCTACAATGTATATACAGGCAGCTATAATTATAAAGCAAACGAAAACAAAGATTAAGTTATATGCAATATGAATGTAATATTTGCACCTTAGATATACATGATATAGGATTGTTTGTTCTTTTGATTGATGGTTCAGTTCTCACTTACTTAATATGAGAGAGGTCGGCATACAAAAAAATTTGGTCTGTACACACAGATGACAGACAGACAATCACTGTACTATTTCAGAAATTGTAATAAGGTTTTAACTTTTTGCTTCGTTTTAATATTTATGTGCTGACTACTCATGTTGATTTAAACTGTTAGTTTTTTGTTTTTCAAATATCAGAGTACTTTGTTAAAACTTTTTATACTTAGACATGAATTGAAATGACATTCCATCATTTTTAAGGAAAATTTTTAAAAAATTAAAATGATGGTGTAGATTGCTTAGGAAATCCTTGAATGAAAAACTAACTGATGAAATGGATTACCATGATTATATGTAATAAATTTGTATCAATTGATTTTACAGGATGCGTGGAGAGCTTTTCACAACGATAAGGATTATGTGAAGAAATTTATGAAAGCTTTGTATGTTGGTGACTTGGAGAATCCGGAGGAGGTAATTATTAGTTTTAATTTCACCTGAAATAGAAGTAAATGCTAAATTTATTGGCATTATAATCCTTTATTGATACTGTCTTGACTACAGAAGCATTTTTTTTAAGGGGAGGTCAATATCATCAAAGTACGTGTGCTGATTTTGTACAACAAATATTCTCAAATCCAAATGCATTGTGGTAAAATTTTTGGTAATTTACAAACTTTAATCCCCAAATGATTATGAGTTTTCAGATTAGTAAATCAAATAAATTTTTAAAGTATGAAAGAGTTTTTCTGGGTAAAACAGTAAACCACCAAAATAGGCTAAATCAAAATAAAAATAAATAACATGTAAAATTAAAAGTTAAAAAGGAAATAAATTTTTCTCCATGATTTCGTGTTCATTGCTGTTCTTTTAGAGGAATACATCTGCAAATGAATACTGAAGAAAAAGTGCAGTGATTGGAAAAATCTACATTTAGAAATCTAAAAACAGCAATTCAGGTGCAATACCAATGCAGACAACATGACAAAGACAAATAAACAAGGAATGAGCACTACAAAAGTAAAGCACTTGGGATGTGAACTCCTTCTAAAAACCAGATTATCAGGTACTAGAATTTGAAGGGTGAAGCATGATCAGTTTGACTGTAACTTTTTACTTCCATTTTATAGCAGAATAATTAAACTCTCATGTTCATTGACCTTCCATCATTTTATTTCAGAGTCTAACAGAACTGAAGAAAGATTACAGAGAATTACGACAGTATGTGGAAACCAGTGGTCTACTGAAAACTAATCCTTGGTTCTTTACTCTGCATCTAGCCCATATAATTCTACTTGAAGTATTTGCCTACTGTCTGGTATCTTATTATGGTGGTGGATTATTTGCTTTTGTCGCAGCTGCAATTATTCTTGCGACAGCCCAGGTATGTTTTAAGGGGAGGTAATTATGTATACAAATGTAGCAATGGCAGTATGAGAAACATTGGTCAGTTATCTCCCTGTACCAATTTGAAAAAGAAAGGAAATGGGGTAATGTCAAGGAGACAACATCCCATCCCCAGGTTAAAACTACACAAAGCAAAGCATCTAGGGGTCACCGTATGGTCTTCAACACAGTGAGGAACCTCACACCATATAGCAAGCTCTGAATGGCCCCAAAAAGTAAAAAAGCAAATAAATCAAAGAAACAAACCATTTCCAATAACCTGAATATCAAGAAGCTATAATTTTATAAGAAGACAAGGACAAGCCAATGACCAACATATTCCTGACTTGGGACAGGCACAAAAATTGCATTGGGGTTAAACTTGTTTCCTTGGATCCAAACCCTTGGATTTGTTATAAATGGATAAAGTGGAGATAATTATAACATTAATAGCCTCTTTTTATATTGAAATTAAAATTATCTCCACTTTGAACATATATGTAAACTTGATACAGACGTATTAAGTGGCTGAAGTTTCGCATTCTGGCTTAAAGCCTAATAGTGTGTAGATATTAAGGGGAGGTAATTATATATAACTAGCAGACACTGTCATTCTTGCAACAACAGGGAATTGTATAAGCCTTATATCGCCAAATATTAAAGTATTATGTCCATAATCTTTGTCACTGTAATCTAATTGTCCAAACTGACACTTTAATTACACCTGTAATGCTAATTAAAGGATTAGTTCAGTTGTAAACAAACACCGTCGGTGATTTGTTTACCTGTGTTCCTGGCCTGTTATCATTAATTACCAGTCAATCAGAGGTAACCTGCTCACCTGTATGGCAATTAACTATCAGTTGTTTAAAATTATTAATGTTTTGAACATTTAATCTTTCTTTCAGCAGAATTTTCATAATTAACTGGTCAAACTTAAAAAAATTCCCCTTTGAATTTTTGTTAAAAGATCACGTTTTTTGAAAGTTTGGTTATTTCCCTTTATTGATGTCTTTAAAATGAATTTATTTTTTTTAGAATTGAACCTATGCTGATATTTGCTCTGGTAATTATAACAGAAAATTCATATTTTACCGCTATTAAAGCTTAAAAAGTGTTTATAAACAACATTTGTTTGATATTTTGCAAAATAATTTCTTTTATAATACAAATTTATAATAAGTTATAGAAAGTTTAACTGTTTAAGGGCAATTATACTAACATTACGTCTTTTTACCTTTGAAGAGGTATGATGCCACTACTGATAGATGAATTAATTAAATTCAAATACATAGCTAAAATTCTTTAACTGTAATAGGAACCAGAAAGAGCATTATAAAGCTGGAACAATGATGTGCATATTTAAATACAACCAAATACAGAAAAATTATAAATCATAAAATTAGTATCTCATACTACACATTGCGCCGCGAAATTTATACGCAAAAGTGACTAATGGTCTCAAAATCCTAGCTAAATCCCTGATAAGGGGAGGTACAATAAAGAGGTAATTTTGTTTTTGAGTTTTTTACTTAAAAATGCTATATTCACGAGGTTCTAGCAGTGCAAGAATATCAACTTGCCAAATTCAAGTCTGATTACATGTCTGCTCCTCAGACAATTTTCAATTTGGGAAAATGAAAGATCCCTAGAAATAATACACCTGGTATTATGGGAGGTAGTTATAGCTCTGCAACAGTAATTCTGTCTAAAGCAGAGGTATTTAATAGGGGGGGGGGTTGATTTTAATTAGCAGTCACACTACAAAAATGTAATTCCTGCTTTGGTTCAAATCCTAATGATGAAGTTTTTATGTCGACCAAATTAATCTTGTTTATATTTTGGCAAACATACAAAGAAAGAAAAACTTGCATTGAAAGGTCAAAAAGATAATCTTTGTACCTGTCACATACGTAATATAAATCCATAAACAGTGTTTAAAAATTGTATACATTTTCATTAATATAAAGCAAAAATGATACATTTTAACCTCTGAAGATGAGTATGAAGTTACATTGTCAGGGATATACCTCCACTTCTGTCAGGTGGGGTCCCAGGGACCCACCATATAAATTTTCCTGAGTCCTTCTGAAAAAAATGTGGGTCCCATAAGGTCACATAATTTTTTCTTGATTAACTAGTTATAGATTTACGTCCAGTAAGCAATATTTGTGCTATAGTAGGACGAAACACAATTAATCAATTCAGAAAATTACATATAAAAAAGTAATAAAGCTGGAAGGGACAAAATGGGTAACGAATTCAATTTGAGGAATAAATTTCCTGTCCCTACCCATTTCTTCAATTTTCCTGTCTTCAGAAATGAGTAGGGGCAGGAAATTAAGCCCTCAGCAAGTCTGCACTTGACCTGACTAATTTGCTTAGACAGGGCTTTTCACTAGCTACCATCTAGAGACAAGCCCGGCAGCTCTGTAGCCGGAGTCTTTGAATACCAATTCAGGTGCCAGGTGAGCGAAGATACATCATATTGATAATGTGCAACTTTCAAAAAATTAACAAGTTTGTGATGTTAATGTGCAAACTTTAAAAAAAAGTAACAAGTTTGTGTTGTGATTTTAGTTGTATTTAGCCAAGCCCCAACACACTTGACACAAGTCATTGATGCCTCCAATCAATCCGGTCATTCTGGAACTATAGTTTTTTTTCCCCTTTACTCGGCTTTCAACTGCTTATTTGCGTTCACTTTTCCCCCTTTGTTTTTTGCGTTCTTTTTCTGATAGCATACACGCACATGCATTTGTTTGACTTATAAATGTAACATCCGATAGGGATCCCGAAAATGAATTTAAAAGTGGAAAAGAATTGTTTAGAGTGTGTCTTCTTAATTATTATTTTAAATAATATTCATTCATGGGAATTGTGCAGATTTACGATTTTTCACAACTTGGTGCTAGATCTACATTTATATAGCATTTTTATACATTAATTATCTTGCGTCCTGTCGGACGCATATTGTAATAAAATCTGCGTCCTGTCATTTATATTTGCGTACCAGACGCATGTTTTACGCGTCCCGTAAATTCCTGCATTGTGTAAATGATAGATTTCTACAAAAATTGTTGACATCATGTAAAAAGCTTTGTTTGTTTTTACAATATAACTACAGTTTAGTTACACAGATAGAAATCTAAAATATGGTTTTTATTTCAGGCTCAGGCTGGCTGGACTCAACATGACTATGGCCATAATTCAGTATTTCAAAGTCATAAAGTGAACAAGATGTTTCATCATTTAGTGATCGGCCATATCAAGGTAAAATATCTAAAGCATAGGCACAAAAATGAGTAAAGTTTTCAAATTTCCATGTGTATTTCATGTAGAAATCACCTCACCTTAAAAAAATCTCAGAAATTCATTTCTTGTATGAATTTCAAAAATTTTAACATTTAAAATGAATTTGATAAATCCATGAAAAAAATTATTTATTGGTTATCAGGCCTCATTTAGTTTGAGGCTTGAAAAAGCCCCTCATTGACCCTAATTTTTGCCATTTCAGTAATATAAAACTAAAAATTCACCTCCCTCACTACTTTTTTGGTGGTTTTTACAATGTAAAAAGCTGCCCAATCTAATTTGTGACAAAGAAAAAAAAATCACCTCCCTCCCTAATCAGTTTCAATGAAAAATTGCCTGTGAACCAATTAATTTACTTTGTATGGCCTAAGCAGTTTCTTCCTATTAGTTTTTGTTTTTTTCATTGTCGTGCTCATAAATAAAAAAGTTTGAATGTAATTCAGCGATAGTAAACATGTAAAATGACGAAAAAGAACTTTAAAATGACAATATTCATAATCTTTATATGCATTGCAGGGTGCATCATCTCATTGGTGGAACTTCCGACATTTTCAACACCACGCCAAACCAAATATAGCACATAAAGACCCTGACATAGATATACCATACCTGTTCTTACTAGGTGATAAACTACCTGTAATATGGGGAAAGAGAAAGAAGGGATATATGCCATATAATCATCAACACCAATATTTTTTCTTAAGTGAGTAAAATAATGATATGCATAAACTGCTTTGTGTCCCAATATTGCTAGGTAGAAGGCTTAAAATGATATACTGTGAAAGCACTATTGTTTGTGGGGTTCTCATTTGTGGATTTCGTGATTAGTTAAAACCACAAAATTAAGTTCCCAATGGAATGCATTTTTTTCCAATGTTTTAATGCATAGAATTACAAACCACAAATTTAAGCACCAGCAAAATAGTGATTTTTATGAAAACCACGAAAATTGATGTCCGCTAAAAAAGTGCTTCCACAGTATACTATTACTAGGTATCAGCATTATAGTATAGTTTGTTATTTGGAATGATGATACAAGCAAGGGAGATAATTTGACTTTCATATCGTAAGAAATTCTTATTGTACCGAATGTTTTGTTAATTTGATTAATGATTCATGCAGGGGAGATAATAAAGTATTGATATCACTACAAAAATTTTTATTCTACAGAATATTTTGTTTATTTAATTGGTGATATGTGCAGATGAGATAATTATTGGCATAACTAGAGAAACTGTCATTCTACAGAATATTTGTTTGATTGTGGATCCATGTAGGGGAGATAATTTAATATTTATATCACCATGAAATTTTCATTTCATACAATATTTTATTTATTTGAATGTTGATCCATATAGGGGAGATAATTTAGTATTGGTTAATTGGAGAAGTTCTCATTCTATAGAATATTTTGTTGATTTGATTGATGATCTATATAGGGACATAATTTATTATAGATATTACTAGATCAACTCTCATTTTAAGCTGCTTGCTCTGAAGAGAAATCAATCAAAATAGGGTAAATGATAACCTTACTATGTAAGGTAACTAGCTAAACACTGAAATTGTTTTTAGCTCACCTGGCTATAGCCAGGGTGAGCTTTTGCCATCACTTTTCGTCTGTCGTCCGTCTGTCCATCGTCGGTCCGGCGTAAACTTTTCATTCAAAGATCTTCTTCTCTGAAACTACTGGGCTAATTGAAACAAAACTTGGCCACAATAGTCCTTAGATTGTCTCCTGCAAAAAAATTGTTTTTCAGATCCATGAGATATCCAAGATGGCCACCAGCGGGGATCATAGTTTTAACATTGGACCCTATGGGAAAATACTTTCAAAGATCTTCTCCTCTGAAACTAGTGGGCCAATTGAAACCAAACTTGGCCACAATAGTCCTTAGATGGTCCCCTGCAAAAAAGATGTTTTTCAGATCTGCGCTGTATCCAAGATGGCCGCCAGCCGGTATCATAGTTTTAACATTGGACCCTATAGGAAAATGCTTTCAAAAATCTTCTCCTCTGAAACTACCGGGCCAATTTAAACCAAACTTGGACACAATAGTCCTTAGATGGTCCCCTGCAAAAAAAGTTGTTTTTCAGATCCACGCTATATCCAAGATGGCCGCTAGCGGGGATCATAGTTTTAACATTGGACCCTATGGGAAAACACTTCCAAAGATCTTCTCCTCTGAAACTACTGGGCCAATTGAAACCAAACTTGGCCACATTATACAGTCAAACCTGTCTTATGTGACTTTCCAAGGGAATCACAAAAGAAGGTCACATAAGACAGGTGGTCACTTAATACAGGGTTGAGATTCTGATCAACACTAATTTGTCTGTTGGCATTGTTGGCGAAATAGTGTCCATATCATAGCTGTATTATGTTTTTCCTATAATATGTATTTTAATAAAGGGGATTTATTAAATCAGTAACCAAACATAATTTTTCATATTTTTGTTATTGAAAGAATCAGTAGTTTTAAATAAAAAAAAAAACAATCACAATTTGCACTTAAGTACATTTTTTTTTATTTCAAGAAAGGTACAATTTTAGTTAATATAAAGAAAAAATTTTGCAGAGCCAATTTGTTTCTCATACTTGTTATTTTTCCAGTTATGTGTTTGCCAATATATAAAATAGCAAGTTACTAATAGATCAGATGTTTGTTAACTTTATATGATTTTTTTTTTTATTTTAAGTAAAAACATTTTTTTTTTATTTCATGACACCTATTAATTATAAAAGATTTCTTTCTTCATTCCACTAATTGATTATTTTATTTAATTATTCCTATTACATTATAAAGGATTCCTTTGTTTATTCAACTAATTGATTGACAGGTAACCTTAGTTCATGTTAATTAATATTGTTAAAACAACATACTTTAATTGACTGCAAGCTGAGAAGGCAAAATATGAGCAGATAATCAATTTCGATTATCTCCCTTACGCTGTTATCTCCCTTTAGCCCCTTACGCTGTTATCTCCCTTTAGCGGTCTACTTCCGGATTAGCGGCTCCTTTTAATCTGCTTGTAAACATGTTGATAATTCATTGTTTGTCAACAAAGTCGTTGAAAACAGTGTGCAGGGGCTATTTTGGGAACAAAATGACGGTCGTTAGTCGCGTAACTCGAGTGGTCGCTGAATACAGTTAAAATATATAGCAAATATCATTGGGAGGACTTCAAATTGTCGGATAAGACAGGAAGTCGTTTAATACAGTGGGTCGTTAAGGCAGGTTTGACTGTAGTCCTTAGATGGTCCCCTGCAAAAAAGTAGTTCTTCAGATCTGCACTATATCCAAGATGGCTGCCAGCAGGGATCATTTGAAAAATTTGCCTGGCTCGTCTGGGTTGTATTCAAGATGGCCCAAGTGGGGGACATAGTTTAAACTTAAGACCTATCGGAAGCCTATCGGAAAGCATTTAAAGATGTTCTCCTCTGAAAATATTTAGTCAATTGGAACCAAAATTAGACTCATTGGTCTCCTTCAAGAAAGGTGACAGTAGAACTGCACGCCTATCCAAAATAGCTGCCAGTCTGGAATATAGTTTAACTTAAGATAATATAACATCAATGTCTATTAACAAATTTGAAAATAACGCCCTTAAAACATTGGGATTATTTTAACTGCATATGTCAGCCCTGGCCCAGGTGAGCGATACAGGCTCTTGAGAGCCTCTTGTTTTCTTTTAAAAGAATTTCACAAAGTAGAAATGTGAACTTGTCATACCAATTTATTCCTTAGAGGACACTTTTACATTGCATTTTTTGTTTATTCTGTTTGCCATGCGCATAATGACAAGACATTCAGACATTATAATGATGAATCCCTCAGAAGTGTTGTTTAAAATCAACAAAAAAGATGTTTTAGTACAGAAAAATGACAGTTTGTGTGTAAACATGTATGTGTAATGTTTTTTACATGTCTTATTACAGCCATGCCACCATTACTTCTTCCTCTGTACTTTCATTATGAGAATATTTTGTTTGTGTTTAAAAGACATGATTGGCTGGTAAGTATTACTTTCAGTTTGAACACATATTTAAGGTAGTTTAAGCCTATTAGAAATCTCAAACAGAATTTTACTGTCAAATGATTTTTCTTATCGTTTGATATACAGTAAACTGGCAAATTTTTGCGCCGTCTTTATTTTGCGGTAAATTAACAGGATTTTAGTTCGCGCAGTTTTGAATTCGCGTTGCCAAATTGTTGACCATTAACTTCAATAATAGACAAGTATATTGGCTCCGTTTTATTTTTGCGCTTCCATTCAAAACGCGAAAATCGCGAAAATAAAACTACAGCGAAAATTTCCCGGATTACAGTATAAGAGAGGTACAGTTATCTGTTGACCTGAAAAAATCTATATGTCACCATTTGATTAAGATAGATATTTTTTGTAGTTAATGAAATACAAAATATTGATGGGAAAATGGAGCTAATTCGCGGCAGATTGAATAAAATATGATGTTTGATATACTGTATATATATTATGGCCAAGAAAAAGAACAAAGCTGGTTTAAAATCAAGTCAATTACACCTCCAAAATGTGTTTGATAATATGATTGCACCATGTATTTAGTGTTGATCTACCTGAAGAAAAACTGAATCAAATGTATAAATTTTTGTTTTAATTTTTCAGGACCTGTTTATGACTGTAACATTCTTTACCAAACATTTTTATCTATACACCCAGTTCTACGGTGGATGGGGAGCATTTGGACTGTACATGTTTGCCAGGTAAGATTAAAAAAATCTTGCATAAATTTTGGATGAAATGACCAATGGAGAATTAATGCATGCGATCTCAACTACCATGAATATATGACCAAATAGAATAGTTGATTTTGTTTGCATGGGGTTTAGTGCCACTAGCAGCAGTATTTCAGCTTTACAATTTATATCATTGTGGTCAGTTTAATGGTGGAGGAAGCTGCAGTACCCAGAGAGAACTATTGACCTTGAGCACGCATTTAACCTACCTTATCACTTTCGTTTGCAAGTCAAGTACACCCTTTTTTGTGGATTACAAAAAAGGGTGCATACCCAGACTGCAGGAGTGATGGGCTACAGTGGTTGTATAACAGAAATAGATACCTTAACCACTGACCTTGCAAAAGGCACAAACATTTTGATTTAAATGATTAAACAATTATACCCATGACTTAACATAAAATACCCAACACCATATTTTTTAGATTGCAAACTAAGAATATTGCACATTTCATGGTAAAAAAACCATTTAATAACTTTTGATTTGATTGAATAACAAGAAGTAAAAATGCATATTTTCCCTACAGATTTATTGAATCTCACTGGTTTGTGTGGGTAACACAGATGAGTCATATTCCAATGAAAGTAGACAAAGACAAGGGAGATGACTGGTTTACATCACAACTGAATTCTACATGTAACGTAGAACAAGGAATCTTCAATGACTGGTTTACAGGACATTTGAACTTCCAGATAGAACATCAGTAAGTTATTTGGTTGATTGAAGCTATTGTATAATTCCTATGTGGAATATATTCTGAAGGTAGTACATGAGTTTAAAATTGTGCATTGTTCTTGTGCATGTGATAAATAATAGAATTTACCATAGGAATGATGCCAAAACCATTTTCAGTGTCTAATGATAGTTAAAAGTGATGAAATATGCCACTTTCATTGTAGAACCAAGCAGAATATTGAACCTTTTCAGGAAAATCCTGTTCCATCAAGGGGAGATAATTTGCATAGAACTAATAGGAATAAATCTGTTTTTAGCGATTTATTCAGCAATAAGTTTGGTAACCCAATTTTTTTGTCCCCTGCCACAACGCCAAGTGGGGACATAGAAATGCCGGGCGTCTGTGTGTCGGTCTGTCCGTCACACTTTCTTGTAAGCGCTCTCATGCCTACCAATTTTAACAGATTTTCATGAAATTGATACCAAATATTTATATCGCTAATACCTTGGTCAAGTTCGAAAATCAGCCTTGGTCGATACTCTTTGACGGAGTTAATGTCCTTTGACCAAAATAAAGACACCGTTTTAGCCAAAAATTGACCTTGTAAGTGCTCTCATGCCTACAAATTTGGACGGATGTTCATGGAATTTATACTAAATGTTTAAACAAATGTACCACTAATAACTTGGTCAAGTTCGAAAATCAGCCTTGGTGGATACTTTTTGACAGATTTATGGGACTTTGACCCAGAAAATGACACCTATTTAACAAAAAAATGACCTTGTATTAGCGCTCTCATGCCTACAAATTTTGATAGATTCTCATGAAATTTATACCAAATGTTTATACCACTGATACTTTGGTCAAGTTCTAAAATCAGCCTCAGCCATACTTTTTGACAGAGTTATTGGACTTTGACCAAAATAAGGACACCCTTTTAGCCAAAAAATTTACCTTGTAAGCGCTCTCATGCCTACAAATGTTGACAGATTCTCATGAAATTTTTACCAAATGTTTATATCACTAATACCTTGGTCAAGTACGTAAATCAGCCTCGGTCGATACTTTTTGTCAGAGTTATGGGACTTTGACGAAAATAATGACTCTGTTTTATCCAAAAATTGACCATGTAAGTGCCAAATTTTAATGGATTTTCATGAAGTTTATACCAAATGTTTATACCACTAATACCTTGGTCGAGTTCTAAAATCAGCGGCGGATGGGGGACCCAGGAATTCTAATTTCTATTCTTGTTTTTCATGGAAATTGAAGGACAGTATATAAGCTAATAATCTACAAATTTTTTTTAAATTCTATCGTTTGTAACTAAAATAAATTAAAATTTTGTTAAAATTTGCTAATTTTCCCTATTATTTCAACCAAAATAGCAGATTTTTACATGACATATTTCATTCTTATATGGCCAGTGACACCCATTTTTTTATTTTATTTTTTTGTATGCTCTAATAACAATGGGTAAATCATGAAAATATTTGAAAATTCTATCCGACAGATTTTAGATCACCGTACCACCTTAAATAGGATTTGATAAAATACTGACAAATTGCGCTCAGGAGTATGTAGAAAATAAAATTAGGAAAAAATAGGGGTGCATGGGTGGAATATTATAATGCATTTAAATAAGTAGTGCCAGTGGGCAAAATATATGATTATTGTGTTGCCTGTGTTCATGCAGTGGCGACATATAGGGATCACTATCCATCGTCTTGCGTCGTTGTCATGGTCCTTGTCTGCTTCGACTTAACAAAAATTTCTGTCACATTTTTCTCAGGAACTAAATATCCCAGCCTTCTGCAATTTAGCATGACGTATCAGCATGGGAACCTATACCGTGTAAGAGAGTTTTGGATCTATGGAATGCCCACTTCCTGTTTGATGGAACTTAGAATATTTTTCACTTCATAAAAATTTCTGGTCATTTTCTCTGGAATCAAAACATCCCAGGCTTCTGTAATTTGGCATGGAGTATAACTTATACTCACTTCCTGTTTGACAGGAGTTGGAATATTTTTCACTTCTCGAAAATTTCTGTCAGATTTTTCTAAAGATCTACATATCCCAGCCTTCCAAAAATTGGCATGTAGTATCAGTATGGGGACTTACACAGTGTAAGAGAGTTTTGGATCTCTTGAATGCCCACTTCCTGTTTAACGTAACTTAGATTATTTTTGGCTTCTTGAAAATTTCTGTTTCACTTTCCTCAGAAACCACATATCCAAACCTTCTGAAATTTTGTATATTGTATCAGTAATAGGACTTCTACTGTGTAACAGACTTTGGGATCTCTTGAATGCCCACATCCTGTTTGAATAAACTTAGATTTTTTTACGTTATTATGCAGATGACACATGTCTTACTTGGAAGACTTACTACTAAGTTTTAATGGTTAAACCAGAGATGTCTGAAAATCAGTCATAAATACCAAAACATGACGAGTGAAATTCTCCAGGGAAAAAAACAGCTTATATTTGATGAAGTTGTTTTAAAGAAACTGATGCTAATACTAGAACATTTCTGATTTCAGTTTATTTCCTACTATGCCGAGACACAATCTACACAAAGTAGCACCATTAGTGAAATCTCTGTGTAAAAAGCATAATATAGACTATGTTTGTCTACCACTGTTTGGAGCATTCAGCAATATTGTTACGTAAGTATTTATATTCGGTAGTTTGAACGGGGTATTGAGCAAGTTTGTGTAACATTCCTTCTGTCTGTTTGTCTGTCTGTCTGTCTTTAACTATTCATTCAAAATCTCCTCCTATGAAACTTTGGCACAATGGACATGGGTAGTCCACTTTCTAAATTGTGTTCTTCAGGTCTGCCCCCAGGGAGAGACATTGTTTAGCATTGGTCCCTACAGAAAACACATTAAAAGATCTTTTTCTCAGAAACTACTAGACCAATTTGAAGCAAAATTAGTCAAAAGATCATTACAGTCGAGCTTCGATAGCTCAAACAACTAATGGACCGATGAAAACAGTTCGAGTTAGAGGGGTATTCAAGCTATCAAGGTCGAACTATGATTCAACTTGAAAAAAGGGACTAGGAAAATGTTTGAGACATCGAAGGTTTTCGAGTTATTGCGATTCGAGCCATCAAAGTTCCACTATATATGGTCTATTCCAAAATTGGAATAGAGCAGAATTGTACCATATTCAAGATGGCTACCAGCGGAAAGCAAAGTTGTGTTGCCAGATGTTAGCACAGCTGATACATAGGGATCCTATCTTTTGTCTTGCGTCATTGTCCTGTGTCGTCTGTTGGTGACTTAATCCACAACTCCTTCAAAACTACAAGTTTGATTCCAACCAAACTTAGTCAAGTCTTGTCATGCACCTGACATTTTACAGATTTTAAAGGTTCACTGAGCTTAAATAGCTCATTTGTTGATGTCATTTGGTTTGTTAATCATGTTAATCGACACTTCCTTCAAAACCGTAAGGCATTTTCCAACCAAACTTGCAGGATATGTTAATTGCATGATCTAGTTGTGCATCTGATACTATAAATTTTGATTTTACATATTTAGATGGTTCACTGAGCCAAAGGAGCTCATTTGTTAATACAGTTTTTTAATCTATAATTCCTTTATCAGTCATATTAGAAAAAAATAAATGTGCAACTGATACTTAGAATCATGATTCTACAGATATTAAAGGTCCTCTGAGCCAAAATAGCTCATTTCTTTATTCCTTGTGATAATCTGCAACATTGATCCTTTAAAACTGTAAGTCAGATTCCAACCAAAGTTGTAGGATATGTTGTTTACCTGGTCTGGTTGTGCACACTTAAGTTTTTATTTTAACGATTTTAGAACTTTCCGCAATTGATAATTTGAAACTTGTTCAAAATTGTTGAACCAAATAAACCTTCAGGATACAAATATTTTGTGTTCTTCAGATGTGTACCTTATCATTTTCATTCAACATGCTAGAGGTTCATTGAGCCAAAAATGGCTCATCTGCGATGCATGCCTCAAAGGTGTTCCATGTAACACCCATCATCTTTTTTAACGTGGACCCTATGGAAAACACAACCAGAAAATACATTCAAAGATCTCAGAGACCACTAGTCCAGTATGTGGAAGAACCAAACTTAGTAGCAATGGTTCTCAGATGGCTAAAAGCAATCCCACACCTCATCCAAGATGGCCACCATGTTGGAACATAGTTTAACATTGGACCCCATTAAAAGAATTTTATTTCTGAATTACATTAGAGGTTTAAATACTGTATTTGATTAAGTTTTCTGAAAAAATAATGAAATTACTATGAATTTAATGAGACAAACATAGGAAAAATAAATTAATCATTGTTAAGATCAAAGATTTAAGGACTTTAAGAAAGAAACCTGGTTTCAACAATCTTTTTCATTTTAAAATACATTGATTAATGGTAAACAAAAGAAAATTATAGGACAATGTAGAAATGTAAATTGTTTTGAAATGTATTGTTTCAATAGCCTTTATTATTGTATATTGAGGTAAATGTATTGTTGTAGCTCTACTCTTGAATTTTCTGGTTTATGACAAAATTTCATGGATGGAAATATAGTGTCTGTCTAGGCCATCCATAACAAAATGTTTATTTGCTGTTTATGGACTATCAATTTTTGATACGAGTAAGGTAGGTTAGTGAATAATTTTTTTTCTCAAAAGTTGTCAAAAAGGCTTATTTTAAAGAAAATGTGATAAAAATGGAATAAAAAATTTGTTCGTTAAATAGCATAAAATTTTTTGAGTAGGTTGATAAACAGCAAATAAGCAATTTTTTTAAGGTTGGCCCTAGCTTAACTGATAATTCAAGATCAATTTTAGTTTTTTTAAGTTAAATAAATAACTAAATACCGAAGTTACTGTGGATTTAAATTCTGCATATGCGCATTTCGACAACTGATAACTGGTAACTGATATTTTACATTCCACTTTATAATATTTATATATTTAATGAATTTGTATTTTACAGGGCTCTGAAGAAATCGGGAGAACTTTGGTATGATGCTTACTACAATTCATAAACAGGAAGGAAACAATATATTCTGTGATGATGTTTTATACAAGGTTATATGTAGATTGTCTTGTTTTGAGTTTTTTGTTGGACTTATTACTGCAATATCTTGAGAGTTTGGAATTAAGCAATGATTCAAAAAGTAGCTAAGGACTGGGACGAAAAAATGGTTGATTAAGTTTATAGTTGCAGAAGCTCTGAGCAATAATTTTAAAAGGTATTGGGGTTTAGGATGTAAAATGGTAAAGGAATTGGATTGTTGTAGAAGTTGAACTTCTGTTGGAGAAACTTGACAATGTCATACATGTCAAAGGCATTAAAATAGAATGTACACAAGAAGGAAAATATGTTTAAAGTTTTCTTTACTAGGGAATGCTTAACTTTCTGCTGTATACACAAATTTGAATTACTGATTTTTTTCAGTTTGAAATTATGTCACTTCAGAATATTTTTTTCTATGTTTTCTTTAAAAGCATGATATATAAGTTTGTTGTACTGATTACCAATAATTAGTTAATTCACCATGATGACTTATCTGTAAAGGCTATTCCAGAAAATGTGTGGATGGGTTGGGAAACACACTATATATGTTTTGACTGGGGTTCATGATGAATTTTGCACATTTAATCTTTTCAAAAATTGTATGGGTAGTGTGGTGTGAAAAATGTCTTCCAACACTACCTAACATTTACTGATAGAAAAACCTTAACTTGATATGATTAGGTGACATATTGCTTTAAAATAAGTGCCATGTGATATGAAGTGTTATTGTTTAATTTATAATAAATGTAATTGCATAATAAGAGACATGTGTAAATTTAACAGTAAATAGTATCTGCCCTTACCATTGTATTTTATGAAAAAGTCGAGGGATTCAATATTGTTTTAATACAAAATTACAAATATAGTTTTAGCTTACATATATTGACTCAAATTTGTATATCCTGCCTGTGTCTGTCTGTCCATTTGTGAATCCATCCCCTTAAGGTTTCCAACTGATAATATATGAATGAAATAACATGCAGTCTTCCGAATTGGTAACAACTGAACCAAGTAGAGTTTTGGGTTCTGTGGTCAAATGGGTTCTCGAGGGGTTGTATCCTTTGAAACTCTAAAATTTTTGTGACACGTGGCAGGGTATCATGTAGTGCACTATTACAATTTTTATCTTAATAAATAAAAAAAATATAATTTGATAGTCAATAAAAAAAATCTCAGGGAACATGTTACAAGAAGAGGGAAAACAGTATTGAATGTTGAAAGATAATCTTCTCCATATACAGTCAATGCCACCAACAGTTCCTTGGCCTCTGTTCAATTTTGTATACTTCTATTTGAATATATGTCAAGTAATTCAATTGTCAAAATTATTCAAAAAGAGTTTGTAATATTAGGCAATTATTGTCTTATGAAACCTAATTCTGATAATGGCTGATGAGAACTGATGATAAAAAAGGCCAAAATAGTACAACACAGGAATGCCAAATAAAATAACAGGAAAAGTTACATCACTTATTTATATCAAATAGTTTAGCCCTTTTTCTCAAAAATTCTAAAGATAAAAATTATTTTTAAGTCTGCATGAATTTTTTTCGTAAGTTAAAAGGGCTGCAGATATTCAAAATGTTATTTTTGTATCATAAATACCCACTCATGTAATAGGAAGATATGACAACTGCACCATCAGAGAATATGTAAATCGTGTTCAATTCCATGAATATTTGCAATAATTGCTAAGCCATGACATGTTTAGAATTATATGGAAATATAAAACATAAAAGGCAGATTTTTGTGCATTGTTTATTGAATAATTATTATAATAATTATGATTTTTTAGCCAAAACACTGGTGTCATGTATGAAATTCAAAAATTAGTTTGAAGACATTTAAGGTATGAAAATCTTCATGAATCATAAATCTCAGGAAATAAGCTGGCCTCCATAATGGTAATCAGTAGACATAGAATATTATGTGTTTGATTTATATATTTTATTGCACATCAAGTATATATATTGGTCAACATTATAATTTAAAGTTTTATTGAAAAAATCTACAGTTTTATAGCATAAAGGAAATGTCAATTTTTTACTTCACACTAGGTTCAATTGGCTGAAAACTTTGCCAGACATACTGAAGTTTTGCCTGAAATTTCCTTCAGTCCGGCAGTTTTTGATATGGCTATATGTATGTACAACAAATTAAGAAAAAGAAGCCATAGTTCAATTTGGCTTCTTAGATCTTATGAATCAGAATTTGGTGGTAAATGTGAATATGTTTCTTTGATATGATTAATTTGCTGGCTTTGAAAACAACAAAATACAAGAACTATTTTGTTTGAAATTGTTGTAGTTCTTTCAGATGAGATACATGCATAAAACATTTTACCCTATTTTGATAGAAAAAACTAAGGATATGTAGTAATTCTACGTGAATCTGCCATGTGGCAGTCATACTCACTTAACTTAATATTAGATTTTCTTTTTACTGTTGAAGGTTTTATATAGTGCCATTTGATAATATGATATTTAAAAAGATTTTAATGTTTTTTTTGTTACTGTTTTTTAAATACTATTCCACTTTGTTAAGGTAGAAATATGTATTTTTCTAATATAGTTTATTTAACACATTTTTGTTGAATTGTCATTTATCTGTTTGTTGTAAGTGATATGTGAATCATTGAGAATAAAGGTCTTTTCATATATCATGTTGAAAACTCTTATTTTTTGTGTTTTCTTGTTCTCTTGTTTAATTTTATTCAATGTCTCACACTTTCCTGCCATTCAGTATTTATTTTCTATATGAACTGTTTTTGTTTTTATCCTTAGAAAATAGTTTAGTTTATACATAAGTAAACTTATTTTGTTTTGAAATTTTCTATTTTATATTAATAGTAATCTTCAATCTTATTTTGCTATCAGTATTCCATACACAGATCCAGGCAATTAGAAAAGGGGGGTTTCAATTGAAAATGAAAGGAGATTTCGCTGAGCGGAGCGAAAGTTTTTTAGGGTATATCTAAAATAAAAAATCAGGATATTCATTAAGAAATACATGATTGTCAAGAAAAAAGGAGGGGTTCCAACCCTGGAACCCAACTCTGGATCTGCCAATGTATTCTGTACCTTGTTCAACTGTTTGATAATACTAACATTGTGTTCGTATACTTTTGCTCAATATTGATTTATATTCTGTTATTTTGCTTTGACTACATTTTCTAAATGTAAAACTGAACCCATCCAGGGCCCAGCAGCACACAACCCCTAAAATTCTGTCCCTGATAAGGAAGTTATCATAGCACAACAGCTCTGTAAAAATATAAAGTGACAAAGAAATGATGCAAGATGATGCAAGAATCTACTTATATAGCAGAACAGATTGATATTCTTGATTTTCACTTCTGTTGTTCCTTCTGTATTCTTCTGCCGTTGTTTCACAGTGCATTGTCAATAAAATTTGACCACTTCTATATCTGATACAACTATAAAATATCACTATACTGTTTTTCTTTTGTTTAAGGGTCCCTTTCTCTGAAATCTCTCCAATTTTTTTTCCAGTTTTTCCTTTTCATATTTGGGAAATATTTTACACATATTTATTAACAGGCTGGTCTTTCCATGTTCCCAGGGAGTTTCAGCATTTCCCATATCTTGTTCAATCTCTGTTTTCACATGCACTTTTTGGTGATTATTCCTTATAATGCTTATTTAGAAATCCCATCTTATACTTACATTGAATTACCACCCATTTAATAGTGTTTTTTCCAGTAGGGAGAAAATTTTATTTGAATAAACTTATGAATATCATCTAAATTGTTATTCTATTTTGTTTAGAGGTTATCAATATCTTATCTTGGAACTTTGTGTTGATTGTTGAAAATTGAAATTTAAAAATTGTTTAACTTGTTGGATTTTGGTCCAATTCCATTTCTTTATTTTTTAAATTATTTTATGCCTTAGAGACTTGCATGTTTAATATGTTAATAAAATGTAATTAGATATTTCTCTGTTTTTCTGTAGAGTATATAGTAGACAATCATTTTGTTCCACTAGTATTCAACTGCCGTTTTGAAGAATTTTGGCATAAAATATATTCTTATTAATGCCAAAATTCTTCAAAACTGCAGTTGAATACTAATGATAAGCATTGTGAGGTTTATTGATATTTTACATCTTCATGTGTATTTTAATTTATTGTTTTTTTCAAACTTTATTTGATAACTAATCCTGTTGAGTATTGGTAGAACTCTGTTTGGTAAATATATCTTAAATAGATAATTCTTTGAATGGCAGAGATATGTGCAATTTAATGAAAACAATGCTTGCAATGGATTAATAGTTCTGAAAAAAAGTCTTTAAATAGCATATGATCTATCAGTTTTGTTAGAAATCAAGTATTGTCAAATCTTTCTGATGTATTGACAGTTACGAATTTATCAAAAAATTGTTTTTAAGTAAATCAAACATTCATAGAATGTATTGTTCATCAATAAAAATAAAATACCACAACTTAAAGTATCTTTCAAAGGGGGTAGACCTGGGGAAGCCTAAAATTTTTCGCTCATTTAATTTTTTCAGTATTAAAACTACACATGTTCATGTTGACATTCGGCAATTTACAACAATTTTTACCCTCCTGTTTTATGTCTAGTGGTCATCAAAGACACCCATTTTCCTTATATTATTTGGCACGTTCAGGACTTGATTGTAGTGTATAAAATTGGCTCTAATTAAATTTGTATTTGATTAAGAATTATTTCAAATGCAAAATTCTGTAGGTTAGACATGTGTGAAAATAAGCATGAATAATGATAGTAAATTTAACTAATTTGAACTGAAATACATGGGTGTTCTGAATAATATAGGCTGAAATTTTCACTCTATTTCCATCACTATTAAACACTTCTTGTAAAAAATTCTGTCGTTTAATTAATTTCACCAAAAACTGAGAATAGTAAGAAAACTATTATATGAAAGGTATATTAAAATTTTAGAAAATTCTACCATCCAATTTTTTCTTGATTTAGAACAAAGTGGGTATTAAAAAATCATTAAAATTGCTGAATCTGTGCTATGAATTACCTAACGTGGAAGAAATCCAACTTTTGCATATCGTTGGACAGCATTGCAAAAATGTAGAGTAAAATGCACTCATTATAAAATAACTGGATGTTAGGTATTTGTTTACATGACACAATTAAAAATTCATTTGCTGTGTGGAAAAAAAAATTACAATTTTAAAATTTTAATAATACCTATTTATTATCATTCTATCTGTTTGTGTAAGTAATAAAAAAATAAAAACGAGTCATCTCCTCCTACCCCAGGTCTACCTCTTAAATTTGACAATCTTTTTTCAATTTATCAGGACTATTTATGTATCTAAACAAAAAATGTATTTTTTTTAACTATATCTTAATAGAATAAACATGTATACTAGGAAATGCATTTTTATAGAGGCACTTTTTTGCCCCTCCCCCCC